>CM049850.1:27534300-27701800 GCA_027422415.1 Schizothorax lantsangensis
TATGTTGAAATAATTATTAATTACATTGGCATCAGGTGAACCATTGTCATATCATTTATTTTGCTTATACGTTTAATGACTCTTGTTTTGTGCCCTTGTAAAAAAGTAACTTTTGTGAGCTTTGTAAATGCCAAAACCAGCAGGCTGACATCAGCTCCAGAAGACTCATAAAATGTCAAACCTTGATTAAAACAGTGTTTCTGATATAAAACACTAGCCACGCCACATAACTAAAACAGCAACTTTTAAGTACAAGTAACACCAGACTTTTGAAGTTGGTCCAATATTTTTTGTTTGGAGAATTTGCCTCTGTAAACCTACAAAAATTATTATATTAATTATATATTATTATCTTGTTGTATTTATATATACTTTATATATTTTTCTCTTATTTAATGACCATATTATCTAGATGTTGCAGCATTTTGTATCCAAGAATAGTTGAGCTCAATAAACCCTGCTGAAATTCTTATAGGGTTAGTTCACCCAAAAATGAATTTTTCAACGAATTGTTGAATAGAGTCATTATTTTAGTTTTCTTTGCGCACAAAAAGTATTCTTGTAGCTTTGTAAAATTATGGTTGAACCACTGATGTCACATGTATTATTTTAACAATGTCCTTGCTACGTTTCTGGACCTTGATCGTGGTAGTATCCTTGCTGTCTATGCAGGGTCAGAGAGCTCTCGGAATTCATCAAAAATATCTTAATTTGTGTTCCGAAGATGAACGAAGGTCTTACGGGTTTGGAACGACATGAGGGTGAGTAATTAATGACAGAATTTTCATTTTGGGTGAACTATCCCTTTAAACCAGCCTACACTGGTTTTCTGGTTTTATTTGGTCTCCCAGCCTGATCAAGCTAGTCTATTGATGATAGCAGTATTACTCAAATAGTTCTGTTCTAAAAGCTAGTGAGCCTACTTGCTGTCTGAAATTCTTAGAGGGATAGTTCACCCAAAAATGATTTTTTCAACGAATTGTTGAATAGAGTCAGCTCCCTTCTAATGTAACATCCTAACCATCACTGAACCTGTGAACCATCACTGAATAAGTGAGTGATACTCTACATATGCAGCTACTCCATACATCATACAAATAGAGCTCTGTATATCTCGCAATTGACCCTTGGCAAAGAGGAGCCCCCCTTCGTTACTGTTGTGTGTCCAACAAACCGTGCCACTCTCACACCACACAATATGTTGTCAGTGAAAAATACATTCCTGAAAAAGGAGCACACTGACAACGCGCCAATAGACAAGATAAAGCAGGTTACTTTTGGTATGAAACAAAGTCTCAGCTTTCAATTGTAATTTTTTTTTAAAGAAATTCAAACAATAAATACCGTTTTGTGGCTCTTTAATGAGTCGTGACAGATTGCTTTATCGCCTCAGTTCAAGTGGCATGTGAACCGATCTTCTCTTCCTCTTTTCTAGTTATATAACAAAATAAACATGAATGAACATCAGAAGTCATTTTGTTTCAACCGTGGAAAGATACACACCATTTTTTTCAAGTTGAAGTCCACCAACAATAATTTACTGTACTCTCCTGTCTGGTTTGTTTGTCAAACAAAACGGCAGATTCTGCATTATGATTGGTTAGAGTTTTACACTGGTGTGATGATAAGAAAATAAGCACTATATGTACAAAGTGCACACATATATATTCAGTGATACATTCAATGATGTTTTAGACTTTGGCCAATACTAGGTATTTTAGGACAGTGGGGAGCATAGTTAAGCATCGTTTTCAACAGCCTTCACATTGCGGAACGCTTCTGATGCCTTAAAATGCTGCCTACGTAGGCAGCTCACTAGGTTTTAGAACAAAGCGAAAGACTTGCCATGCAGTAGGTAATGAGGCACACTTTATGCAGAGTCCTTCCCAGTTGCTAAAAAAACAAAGTCAACCAAGCATATTTCTGAAGTGACTCAGAGTGTGTCTCATCTAATTTGTATGTTTATCCTTAGTCAGTCTTATAATTTGCAGCCCTCATCAATGCAGTTCCAAGGTAGGATTCATTGTGTCTTATTTTGTGAGCCATCCAACAATAGCTTTTCGCTAGCTTTAATTTTTTACTGCGAGGCTGAAAAATAACCCTGACACACACTTTAAAGCTCAACATCTAAACTTAGGACTAAAGGATAGATGTAAAAACCACAAAGAACAAAGACGTGTGTGGAAGTCTTTTTACTTCCTAGGGAAAAATTAGGTAAGAAGATTTTTAGCAGCACAAGTGATATTAAACTCTGCTAGCTCACAACTGTCCTGAAGGCATAAAAGCCGGTTTTGGAGAAAGGCGAAAAGAGTGATGAACGGATGGAAAGATGTACTGACAGGGGAAGGATGAAGAGATAAAAGGAAGTAGAGAGAGATTTAGGTGCACGTCAGGAATGTCAAGCACAATGAATGTCATGGGAGCCGATGCAGTCCCTCTCTACAATTGCTCTATCATGGTGCAGGAACCGTACTCGCCATTTACATGCTAGTTTAGCTCTGCCAATTCAATCATGCCATGATGAACATGAGAACGGAGCCCTGTCAGGATACATTACATGAGGGACGGTTGAAAACCGGGCCGAGTTAAGCAGGGTCCTGGGTTTTGCATCGCAATTGCGGCTGATACGGCAAGTCTGTGGTTCCTCTGGTCTGGTTGCTCACACAGGAAGGAGTGGACCAGATGTATAAATCAGAATTCAAAGGAAGTGGGCTGGGGGAGGATGCTGGCAGCCAGACTGAAGAGGGGCCCAAAAAAGTCCTGCTGTCAGGCAGCTCATTCATCAAACGCAGAGAGGGTGGCCTCACCCGGAGGCCCAGCCGGCCTGTCCTCCTCTCCAGTGTTGGGGAACACTTTGGCCTGGGCTCATTTTAGCTAGAGAAGGTGTTAATTAAACTACCCAGAACAGTCTGAATGTGAGAGAGGCGAGCATAGAAGCCGTGAATCTTGCTGGGCTTCTCTCGAAGCCCCCGCTGTGTGTTGGATGTGTGATCCTGGCACTGCGCAATCCTCTCAGCCTAAAGTTGTTTGATGGCCCACACCTGCCACCTCAGCCATGCTGATCTTGGGCAGTTTAATCTGTTTATCGTGGCATTAGAGACTTGTTAGTGACTCATAGCTTTACTCACTAAGTGCTTCAACTTTTGTTCAAAGACCTTTTATAGTGTGTTAAAGAAACAGTTCACCCAAAAATGAAAATGCTGTCATCATTTATTCACTCTCATGTCATTCCAAACCTGTATGCCTGACTTTCTTCTGTGCAATACAAAAAGTGAATTCTTCTGTAATATTTCCAAATATAATGAGAACTGGGCCATAGTATTGTGTGAGTATTGTTTTTTACTGAAAATCTGGACATCCATTCTAGGTTTGCTTGATATGTTAAAGAGAAATTAAACTAATCTAATTCTTTTGAGTCATAGGCCATGCTTTAATATAATGCACTATGCAATATGGACTATTTTTTTAAACTGTGAAATCACACACCAATCAAACACTTATGTATGTTAAAACGCAGTTTTAAAGCATGCTGGGGAAAGGCGCTTTTATGGTGCTTTTGTGTCCTTTTTGAAGGTTGAAAAATTCAGTCCCATTTATTGTAGTAATTGCATGGAAAATAATGAGCAGTACATTCTTAAAACAAAAGGCATCTTTTTATGTTACACAATTCTCATTTCTGGATGAAATGCATGTTAAAACTATTTTAGTTATTTTATGTTCAACTGAAAAGTGCCAATAAGATCATTGGCTTATGAGTCACATTTCATTTCTCTTAAGATGAATGACATCATGTTTTTGCTTGAGGGGGAATGTAAAGAATGGGGCCATTCATGGGTAAAAGCTCTGAATGGATTTTTCCCCTCACTTTTTGGAGCCCTGGTATCCGTTAGATGCAAAATAAATTATAAGACCAAAGAAACAGCAATAGCATTTTAGCAGCTAATTGCAGGCTATGGAGAAAATGATCCAAATCGCTGTTACTCTACCTGTGAAGTGAGACAGGACAAAGCTGAAAGCTACATATTCGTTTCCTAATCTAAACAATGCTTGTAAGTGGAGGTAATATTCTCTTTTATACTGCGATAGAAATTGATATGAAAATAATATATGACATAAGCATCAAAGAGTCTGATGCAATCCTGAGTAACACAGACAGCCTGTGTCTTCTTGTCCACCATATTTGGTTCCAAATACAGATCAAGCTCCCAGATGAGACTGCAGATTTGCCCCTGCCGCCTTTGTTGAAGTTTTACGATAAATTTGAAGCGACAGCTCCACTGCAGGGATAAATAATGTAACCGCATTTCGGGACATCATTAAGAATAATGTTTCACTCTCAGTCCCCTAAAATCCCTTTCACACATTTAAATAATAAACGGTTTTGTGGATTAATCTGAAAGTTCAACCTGAAGTCAAACTTGAGCTGCTTCCACCGCGCTCAGATTAAAACTCGAGACCTGCCGCAGGATGAACGCGCGTCGAGACCATTTTTCACTCGTTAAGCAGTTTCGGCTTCTCCTCTTCCTCCCCGCCGCGAACGGGAGAGATTTAAGCGCCGTGCAAAATAAAACACATGATGAATTAGAGGACCACTGTCCTCGTGTGACAGATTAAACTGCAGCGAGGAGCACATGTGTGAGAGCGTGTCCTCCAGCGTCTCTCCTCCCGCTCTGCCCTGGCACGAGGCTGACAGATCACCTGTCTGCCGGTGCGCTGGAGGGGTCTCTTCCTGACCGACACAAGGTCGTTCAGTCACTCAGTTTGGACGGGCTGCCTGCCGCATTAGTCAGCACTTTCCCGCCACTCCCCATTCTCCCTGACTAATTTGCGCTTTATAAATGGAAAGAGCTCCGAGCACATTGAGACATAAACATGATCATTACTTTGAAGTATGAGCAGTCAAACGGACAGACCCACATGCTCTATCCATTGTCAGTGAGTTTGAGGTGTTGTCCTCCAGTGTTGAGGAGTAGCGACTCGTGTTTAGTGATTCATTTTACTGAATCAGTTCGTTCGAGCGGTTCATACTAATGAAGCGGTTCAAAAATGATTCACTAGGTCATTGAGTCCCTGCAAAAGGCATTGACATTTTCAGTTAAATGCTTGAGTGTCACTACATTTTTGACTTATAAGTTCGAGTGTTTATGTAGTGTTATAGTATATGTAAAATCTGTTCAAGTTTAATGCTATCTAAAGATGGCCAAATCAACAGTAGCCCACTGATTCTTTTGATATCTTGTATCATAGTATTCTCAAATTAAAATATCTTTTGGATCTTATCACATAATCTCATAGTGATTATTTATTTAGCATGAAAATGAATGTGAACTCTAAAATGTAAAAAAAGAACTGTACACATCTGAAAAACTGCTGGGTTAAAAACAACCCAATTTGGGTTATTTTGGCAACCCAGCGCTGGGTCAAAAAGGGACGAACCCAGCGCTGGGTTATTTTAACCCAACGAGTTGGGTTATTATGTTTAACCCAGCATGCTGGGTTGCTTTTTTATGGTTTAAAATGACTACATTGCTAGGCTAAAATGAACCCAAATCGAACTAGGCATTAAACCTACAAATCTTGTTCATTTTAAAATCACTTTTACACACAAAGAATGAGTATCAAAAGATAAATATTTATTAAAAACAACAAGAGAAAACAGTCAAAAAGTAACATGTAAGAAGAAATGCAGAAAAGTATGGCATTAACAGCTACAGAGTTTATAAACAAAGCATTGAACATTTGTTGAATATAACTTAAGATCAAATTTGACTTTTTTGGGTAAATTTTATATATTGTATAAAAATATACAAAAACACTATTATACAATAATTGTACAATTAGTTAATAGTTAAGTTCTTTACAAACTATTCTGGCATGAGAGTACACAAATAAACCACAACATTAACACTGATATTATAACATTTAACAGAAGCACGTGTGTAAAAGAATGTAGGCATGTGTATGAATGAGAGTGTAAACTCCATTTCTACTAAACAACACAGAACAAGCATTTAACATTTGTTTTTTACAAATTATACACCAACAGCTTGTTTCATAGTCCATGAATACAGATCATGCATCACTGTCAATTTTCATGATCTCTTTAGCATAATTGATATAGTCATGAAGAAGGGGGGAGTGAATGTACAGCACTCTCTCCACCCTCAATACCACGACTGAGGTGCCCTTGAGCAAGGCAACGAACCCCCAACTGCTCCCTGGGCGCCGCAGCATAAATGACTACCCACTGCTCCGGGTGTGTGTTCATGGTGTGTGTGTGTGTGTTCACTGCTGTGTGTGTGCACTTAGGATGGGATAAATGCAGAGCACAAATTCCGAGTATAGGTCACCATTCTTGGCCGTATGTCACATCACTTTCACATCTTTTACAACATCCAGGGCAGCGTCCTCCTTTAAAACCACTGTTGCATCAGTTTGGGGGAAATGTCATTCTCCTCTTTGACCGGCATTCATCCCAGTCACCGCCTGTTCTTCATCAGTGGCCTAAAAAGAGAAAAACATTTGAAAAAAGAAAACATTTAATTAAACTGTCCATTTTCAGATAGAGGTACATCCACATCACTTTGTGTGGTTGTTTAATGTCTGTCTACCACAGCGCTCTAGAATGCTATAATGGCAGCACTAGTGTGAGGGCATGTAATATTGTTTAAATAAATATACTGCTTTCAGAAAGTTACTGCTTTACTGAAACATTAAAACAGTCATGACATTCACATACCTCACAAATTTCCATGTACGTGGAGGGCTGCTCTTTAAAGGGTTAGTTCACCAAAAAATGAAAATAGTCAATTTACTTTCCCACGTTGTTCCAAACTCTGCTAATTTTTGGAACACAAATAAATATATTTAATATTCTCTTAATTGTTGTCCTCCATTGCAAGTCTGGGAGACCAATATTTTCTTCTGAAGAGACATGTTCGCTATCATATAATTTAAGATTTATTCATATATAAATATTGGCATGGATTACTTCTACAATAACTGTATTTTTGAAGCTTGAAAAATACTGATTATCTAGACTCTCATTGGATTAACCAAAAATTATGAGAAAAAAAAATTAAAAATATATTAATTTGTGTTCTAAAGACAGACAAAAGTCTTACAGGTTTAGAATGACATGAGGGCAAGTTAATTACTTTTTTGTGTGAACTATTCCTTTAAGAAAGGAAGACCAAGAATGATGACTCTCCAAATCAGACAACTCCAAAGTTGGTTTGTGTTCTGCAATGAAAAAAACACAGACATCAATGGTTTACATAACTTAGTAAAAAAAAATTGATAACATGGAATTATGAAGTTTACTTGCCTTAAACTGTCTATCCCTCTCTTCCGAAGAAGCTGAGAAAATCGCCTACTCACACAAGCAGGCTTCTGTGTCCTTAACTCCAAAGTTAGTTTGAGTTCTGCAATGAAAAAAAGGGACATCGATGGTTTAAATAAAATATGAACACGTAATCATACTGTTGTTGCATCAAAATGTGAAGTAAACAGGCAGGACACAACAGAAACATTTATTTTCTAAAAATAACTTACATCAATCTCAAAAGAATGATGCTCTCCTATGTCTCTGGCTTTCAACATCTACAAAAAACAAACAAACATTCTTTTAGTCTTAGTAAAAAAAAATTGATAACATGGAATTATGAAGTTTACTTGCCTTAAACTGTCTATCCCTCTCTTCCGAAGAAGCTGAGAAAATCGCCTCCTCCTCACACAAGCAGGCTGCTGTGTCCTTAACTCCAAAGTTAGTTTGAGTTCTGCAATGAAAAAAAGGGACATCAATGGTTTACATAAAATATGAACACGTAATCACACTGTTGTTGCATCAAAATGTGAAGTAAACAGGCAGGACACAACAGAAACATTTATTTTCTAAAAATAACATCAGTCTCAAAAGAATGATGCTCTCATATGTCTCTGGCTTTCACCATCTACAAAAACAAACATTCTTTTAGTCTTAGTAAAAAAAAATTGATAACATGGAATTATGAAGTTTACTTGCCTTAAAACCGTCTTTCCCTCTCTTCTGAAGAAGCTGAGAAAATTGCCTCCTCCTCACACAAGCAGGCTGCTGTGTCCTTAACTCCAAAGTTAGTTTGAGTTCTGCAATGAAAAAAAGGGACATCAATGGTTTACATAAAATATGAACACGTAATCACACTGTTGTTGCATCAAAACGTGAAGTAAACAGGCAGGAGACAACAGAAACATTTATTTTCTAAAAATAACTTACATCAATCTCAAAAGAATGATGCTCTCCTATGTCTCTGGCTTTCAACATCTACAAAAACAAACATTCTTTTAGTCTTAGTAAAAAAATAAAATGATAACATGATGGAATTATGAAGTTTACTTGCCTTAAAACCGTCTTTCCCTCTCTTCTGAAGAAGCTGAGGAAATCGCCTCCTCACACACGCAGGCTGCTGTGTCCTTAACTCCCGGAGCGGGCACAATGAAGACAAGCTCAACAAGTCTGAAATATTACATACAAAACATTACTTTTAACAATCATCACTTCATCGGCCTCAAAATAATTATGCTAACGTTAGTCTATTACAAAACGTCGTTTCCTTTAGGAAACTAACGTACATTGAGTTTAACCGCGAAAAATAAGATAACGAATTAACATAATAACCGTCTATTAACACCTCAAAAAGTGCAGATATTGTAAAATCTTATGTAAATATGACATGAGACACTCACGGACGTTATATTAAAAGGATCTCTTCCGTTCAGTAAAAGAGGCCGTTAAGACCTCCGTTTCTGAGGCGAAAACCGCGTCCGTGTATTTTTCAATATAAGCTCTTTTCGGACTATTTCCGCCTTCCATAAAACCTCAAAATACTCCCGGACACAAACAATGAAGGATGACTTTAATCATTCATGATGACTTTAATCTTTACTTACCGTAACGTCTTTCACTCGCTTCTCGCTTCTTTCAGGCTGAGAAAATGGCGGCTTCTCGCACTGGTGTCGTCCGATGTTGACGTGACGTGCGTGCTCTCCTTCGGGTCCGCGTTCCCAACCCAGCGCCGCTGGGTTATGATGAAGACTAATTTTCAACCCAAAATTGGGTTAAAACAACCCAACGTCCTTACCCAGCGGTCTCAACCCAGCATTTGGGTTGAAAAAATAACCCAGCGTTTTTTAGAGTGTACACATCTGAAAATTTTATTAATGCTGAAAAATGTGTTATTTATTATGTGTAAAAAAAACAATTATTTATGAACTGCATAAATAAGTGTATCATATAAGTTAATATTAACTAGTAATATAAATTATAATGTTATGCATTTTATCCGTTATATGATGATAATATTTATAAATATATTTTTGATTATAACTTAATATTTATCATAATATGTGGAAAGTTTATTTACGAACAAAATAAATAAGTTTATTATATAAGTTTATATATTAACCTATAATATTTATAACTGCTTGAATACACAATGTTAGTCACTTTGGATAAAAGCACCTACCAAGTGCCTAAATGTAAATGTATTGTAGGTCATGATAGATATACGATAGATAGATAGATAGATAAAAACAGCAATCTGATCATTTTATTCATTCACATTTTAAATGTTAAATGGCTATATTACCTGATTTATTCTCAGAGAATGCAAAAATGATCCATTTATTAGAGGTATTGAAATTAAAATCAGTGATATTGCCCCTGATTACACATTGTGTCAGGAAAAAGAAAATAAAAATGTGGTATAACCCTCAGCAGAGGTGGAAAGAGTACGAAAATATTCTACTCAAGTAAAAGTACCATTACATTAATGAAATTTTACTTAAGTACAAGTAAAAGTACCAGTCTAAAAATCTACTCAAGTAAAAGTAAAAAGTAGCTTGTTTAAAATTTACTCAGAGTAAAAATTACATAGTTACATTTTAACAGTGGGAGAGAGGCAAAAATGGGATAGGCCAAGGGTGTCAAACTCAGTTCCTGCACTGTAAAAAAAAAAAGAAAAAAGTTGGGCAAACTTAAAATTAAGGCAACCAGCTTCAGCGGATTTTTGAGTTTTCTCAACTTCTTGTTTTAAGTTTATACAACAAAAAGTTGAGAAATTTCCTAAAAAATAAGTTGAGAAAACTCAAAAATCTGCTTTAGCTGGTTGACTTAAAATTTTAAGGTAGCCCAACTTTTTTTTTTTTACAGTGTGGAGGGCCACAGCCCTGCAAGTTTAGATATAACCCTAATTAAACACATCTGATGCAGCTAATCTAATCATTTAGGCTTATTTGAAAACTACATGGCATGTGTGTTGGAGCAGGGTTGGAACTAAACTCTGCAGGGCTGCTGCCCTCCAGGAACTGAGTTTGACACCCCTGGGATAGGCCTATAAATCTCAAACTAGTTGTTTTTAACCTGCAGTTACAAATACAGAAATAATAAATAAAATAAAATAAAATAATAAAATAAAAAGATACTTTAAATGTGAAATTAAAACCGCCAGTAGGTGTCAGCAAGTCACTGTTAATAAGTGAGTCATTGCGATTGAACCTCATTTAAACGGTTGATTCATTCAGGAACAAAACACCATCATTGCTCAGAGATGCAAAACTGTGCTATGGTGGCTGTGTTTGGAATTATTTTTGTCAAAATAGTGCAGAAACAGGGAATATGGTGTCTAAAACCCAAGTCACTTACTTAACTTCTTGTTGTAAAAAAATCTAGATGTAATCATGCTGATTTTTGGAGGAAAAAATGGCACTCTTTGTGTGATTTTGAATTATTATATGAAATTATATAAATATATACATTTTCGGGGGGGGTATTCAAAACATTCACAAAAGTATTAACTATATCATGAAAATCTCGATTGTCTATGCATAAATACCTGTCTGTAACAGATATGGGTGTCATGCCATAACATATGCCTATTTTTAATACGACTGACTTTATATTTAATGTGAATATTAAAAACATTGTAAGTTAGGCTACTTATCATAACACTTTCATTGTACAGAAAGAGAGCAAAGTACATTTACATTATCAAAGAACATTTTCACTGACAGTCAAGAGTTCAAGCACTCTAAAAAACTCCCATTAAAATCACTGAAGCTGTTCACACTATGAAATTAATATCTTACTTACAGATTCATACACACATTTGCACTTTGTTGTTTCTAACGAAAGAATTCGCCAGAAAGAGGTATTCAGTCAGCGAGCAAGTGAAGAAATTTTAGCGATGACTCATCTGAACAACTCTGATTGGTCCTTGCATTCATAAGCTCAACAGCATCGTGTGTGATTGGTTATAATGCGCAGTGCTGTAAAAACGCGTCTGTCTCTGGCTCGCCGTCCAGCGAACACCGATTTGAATTTAGCAGCTGATGATAGACGCATTGAACGATCTAATCACGCAGGTGTGATTGTATCAAATGTAGAAAATATTATTCTGCTATTTTTTGTCTTTTGGAAGCTGCATTCAAAATCTACTTGGCTCAAAAATCTGAGGTACATGCTTTGAATGGGCATGACGCCTCTGACCTTACCTCTACATGCTCGCGAAGGGTTGATGTCGAGATCTTATAAGCTGCTAGTTTGGTCTCTCTAGGCAAACACAGTTTACACTGCATAATAGAGATTAAATATGGCCAGGGGTTCACTTCATTTTCTTCTTGTTCATCTTCAGCAGAATACGATGGGGTTTCATTTTCAGCTGGGTCTGCACCATAACGCCTGTCTTGTCCGTCTGCATCTTTCTTGTGATTTTAGCGCCAGTTTGTTATCCTGCCCATTATTTACTGCAGTAGTTACAAGGGAGCGATTTTTTTTTTTTTTTTACTCAGTAATTGAGGTGTTTTAAAATGTAGTGAAGTACAATACTTCTAAAAATATATACTTAAGTAAAAGTAAAATTACAGATTTTAAGAATTACTTTAAAAAGTAGAAGTACACAAAAAAGCTACTCAATTACAGTAACGCGAGTAAATGTAATTCGTTACTTTCCACCTCTGACCCTCAGAGATGTTAATTAATAAATACCGCCCTTCTGAAATATGCTCTGACATATATATATATCATGCAAACTTTATAAATGTGACTGAATATACATACATACATACATACACATATATAATGTCATACTTGTTTATTAAAATTACATTTTTGGAGTAAATAGCTTCAGTATTTTTAGCTGTATTTTTATAGCTACTTGTTTGACTGTGGTTGAACTACTCTAACTTATGAGTGGCTTGTAGCTTTGCAGGCTTCAGTTTTAAAATAACTCCCTCAACACTGTGTCATGCTTCATAGTAACAAATACTGTTCCATGACCTGCAGGGCTTTTAGCAGACACAGTCCCGCTGCCAGAAGAGTCAACAGGGCTTCCGCAGGGTAAGGCAACTCCTCTTCCCCTGCTTCCTGTTGGGCTGGCCAATTTCCGCTAACTGGGCCTAGATTATTCTCTGTTAATATTGGCAGAGCCTCAAACAAATCAAGTATTCTCTCACTACTGGATGTTGGTAAAGCCACTGGGTGAAGTTATTTACAGAGCCATCCACAGCGGCTTCTGTATCAAGCCAGACAGGACGTTTTATCTGCAAAGGGAAGGGAGATGCACTTTTACGCCTCAGAGGGCAGCATGTTTCCACAAAATGTTTTGGGAGTTGATCGTAAATGTCAGACATTATTATAGAGAGCCACAATTAACTCGGACCAAACAAAAGGTCTGAGCTAATCATGATTCATATGCTGATCATATTCCAGTTGTTGACATTATATTTTAAAGAACGAAGCTGTCACTCGTCCTTTTGGCCCAGTGCTGCATTTCTACTGAACATCTTACATCTTGTACATCAACGTTTGGTTTTCTGTGATGAATTCTACATTGTTGTTGTAAATTCTGCTGATTTGTCACCATGATAATGTTATCTAGCTGGCTAATACACATGTATGAGTTTTGTAAAAAATTACTCTACAAGAGTCTTTAAGCTTCCTTCAGTATTGAAAACTAGAAACCAGTCAGTAATATTTAGCATCATATTCCATCATTGTAAAAATCAATTTTATGAATTCATAGTTATATATACATTACCGCTGTATAATTTCAAGCAGATTTTATTTTTGTTAAAAATTTGGGACACTGGAACAGAATAACATTCTACGATGTTTTGACATTGAAAAAAAGGTAGGCAGGTCTTTTTATTTTTTCAAGTATAGGTAACAAGAAAGCTGTTCCTTGTAGTTTATTTGTCACCTGATTGTTGACTTGTTGAAGGTCAAGGCTGGGTGTAGTATATCTAGGAATGTATTTACTCCTGTATACCTAAAGAATGTAATTCATCAAAGGCTGAGAAGTTCGTTTTTAGTTTTTAGACAGCCTATGTGGTACCTGTTTCTGTGCAACACGAATGGAATGAAAAGCATTCCTTGTAGTAAATGAAGAGTCGCATGAATCGTGCATAGAGCACATATTGATTTATTGATGCTGAGGAAAATTGCTGTCATGTACATGCACCCACAGGGGACTAATGGAGGGTGGTTACAGATCTGGCATGCTGGCTGAAAGATGAAGGATGTGATGTCAGGGCTGTATGTGATCCAGGAACTGTGGCATTACAAAGGTCACAATCTTGCCCTGCCCTACAGTAAGTAAAATGCCTCCGGGGGGGATTGGCCTGGTTAAAATGACAATTGTGGAATTGTGGGAAGATGTCATTTATCCTTTCATCTTTTTCACTTGTTTCTCTCTCCCTCCCTCACTTTCTCTTTCTTGGTCAGTATTGCGGTGGCTCTAAATTCCTCAGGGTGAATCATCTTTTACCCTGTGTCTTTCTGAATATTGTCTTCCCGAAATTTCCATGCTGCTCAGAGCCTTTTTGGCTTTCCATGAAAGAGTGAATGTGCAATGCCTTACTCACTTCCTGAAGAGTCACGCAGCATGAAATGACCCAACTCCAGTGATCATTTCCCATGAAGCGCTGCACACACTGAAAAATATTTGGTGGAGAAATAACTTTTACTCAGAAATTGCTAGTAAATTTCACAAATAATTAGAAATAATTAACACATTCAATAAAACATGAAATCCTAGAAAGACTGAAATAGTATTTTCTTGTAAAAAGTACTCCAGAAATTTGTTCGTTTTATTTTCAAAATTACAGTGCATGCTTACGCCTTTATGCACTTGAGAACAGGACTATTATAGTTAACCAGAACTAAAAACACAAGAAAAAGTGTTTCATTTTTGTTACACAAATATTAACTGAAATGTGAAAATAAATAAATGATTTCATGTATTATTTCACTTCATTTCATTCCATTCATAATTTCAGTTTTACTTTATAATGTCAAAAATAAAATAAATTATGAAACTAAATTAACTCAAATGAAAATAAAAATAAATTAAAAAAATTAAAATATTTAGGTGTTTTCTTAAAAGCTCAAGTCAAATGGCTTGGTTCCCCCTTTAGGATTTTATACCTGTGTTATTGTCTGGCAGGCAAGAATTGTTAATTTACTTAAAAAAATTAATAGAGCAATTTCATTTATGCCTAGCAAAAATATATGGGCTGAGTTACCTGCAGAAGTTTAAAAGAAATGTTATTAGTACTAATAATGTGATGCTTACCAATAGTTTGAGAATTCAGGTTATTACTGATAAAATGCTTCAGAAACTTGAACTGCAATGTTTCTTGTTATTGTTACATGCTGTGCAGGACATTTTACAAAGTGCGTCAGAGCACACTCAATTTCTCAATAGTGACACTATCCTTGAGGATGAATTTTACTGGCAAAGTCTTTATTCTTCTCACATTGTGTTGCCCTTCACAGTTTATGTCCTTCTGCTCTTTTTTTCCTCAGCTTTGATCTATCTAAAAGCAACGCACCAAGTTCTTCAAAGCCTGACCAAACTGATACAAATAGTAAGTAAATCCATATAATTCTTTGTCCTCGCTCTAATACATTACTCAATCTGAAAAGCACTAGATTGTGTCATTCAAATTCAAGTTTCAGTGCCCCTTATAAGACTCTCACATACTTTTCTGTCATGTCATTGTTAGGAAAATTCACAGTCACATGGTGAGAGTGACGGCCAAAAACACACTACAGTGAAGCATAAGCGCTGTAGGACAACAGTGGCTCCAACCTGCCCTTTGCGTCAAATGTGATTCAACACATATTACACGTTCTAGTCTTTTTTATTTAATAGAGCAGTTGCCCAGAACATTCCAGACTTTCCCGAAAGTCCCATTCACTTTTTGGAATGTACTAGGACTATAAACTTCAGATGTGACTATAAAACATAAACTACAGATGTGAATTGATTAGAAAAAAATCACATTATTGTGGATTATGAAAGCATTAAATCAAGTCAATATATATCATTGTTGTATATATCATTAAATAATCCTTATTGCGTAGTATATACTGTGTGTGTATATATATATATATATATATATATATATATATATATATATATATATATATATAAACAGGGGCTTGGGAATGATTAATGCTGTTAAGTATTTTTTATTATTATTTATATCATTATTAATAAGTAATTAATAAATTGCATTGGATTTACAGCCTTACTATAAATACAAAGGTCTTCTCAAGAATTTCACCAGAAAACCTCTCTGACAAGTAGATATTTCAGAGAATGTTCTGGAACAAAATGATCTGGCAAATATGAGCAGCGCTGCAGTTGATTCCTTCCAAATTCCTTCTCTGTGACTTTTACACAGACTTTTAAAACTAATCTGATCCACTTAAATGCATTGCCAGCATTTGTCTAAATATCACATTCACTCCCATCATGTTGACAGAGGGTGGAGACTTTACTTTTTAACCACAGCTGAAAGGCCATGTCTTCGAGATACTATAATCTCACTATCAGGAGAAAAAACTGCAGGGAGACTGGTATATTTTGAGTTCACTCTGCCAAACAAGTGCTATCTTTGCCACAAGGATCTCCAGCACACTCGGATGAGAGTCAGGTATTTGAGTTATGCAGGGCAAGGGGAAAATAACACTCCTGCAGACTTGGAGTAATGAACCAATATGAAAAACGTCAAAGTAAAGCCACAGGTCAGAGGAAAGTGGAGACCATTAAATGGGAGGCTGTGAGACCGGCAGAGGAGGAGGGCACAGTCTAAAAGGTCACAGTCACCCTGTATTGCAGCTCTTGTCAGTCTCTCTTAAAGACCTGTGCGCCACCCACCAGAAGACTCTAATAGGATTCGAGCTAAGAGCACAAAATGACAGAGACGCCTTGAAGCAATAGTTTACCCAATAATGAATATTCTATCACAATTAACTCAACCTCATGTTGTTCCAAACCTGCATACAAGGAGAGATTTTTAATAATTTGTTGAGCACTCTTCTCACAGCCAATGTCATAAATGGATCTTTTAAAGCTTTTTAAAGCTTTTGCATCCTGTAAAAGCAATAGTTTACAAAAAAAAATGAAAATTTGAAGATTTCCTTACGAGTTTGTTTCTTCATCTGAACAGATTTGGAAAAAATTACCATTACATCACTTACTAATGGATCCTCTGCAGTGAATGGGTGCCGTCAGAATCAGAGTCCAAACAGCTGATAAAAACATCATAATAATTCACAAGTAATTCATACAGCTGTTGTCCTCTCACATCAAAATCCACAAACATATTTGTTTAGAACTGTTTTAGATTGTTTTCGCACTGTGCATATTTCTCTCCTGATTCAGTGATGATGAGTCTGTCACTGTATAAAGCAAACTTGCTGCATAGCTAGAGGACTCGCATTTGACCCAGAAGCAACAACGTTTATTACACACAAACATGTAATTAACTTTACAAGACGTTAATTGATGGTCGGGCGTCATGTGGATTACTTGTGGATTGTGATGTTTTTATCAGCTGTTTGAACCATCATTCTGATGGCACCCATTCACTGCAGAGGATCCATTGGTGAGCAAGTGATGTAATGCTAAATTTCTCAAAATCTGTTCTGAAGAAGAGACAAACTCATCTACATCTTACATGGCCTGAGGGTGAGTACATTTAGCAAATTGACATAGTTATTCTAAATGACTAAACTCAAATGAATGATTTATTCACGAATCAGACACTCCATCTATCATGATCTTGCAAAGAAAAGCTCAATATATAGGCTAATGTGAAAATCACATAAATATTGTGATCCTCCTCACACAAATAAGATCAGCTTATTTTCAGGATATTCCTAGAAAATCGCCTTTTTGTTCAGTGGAATTAAAAAAAAAAATCATATGGATTTGGTAAAACATGATGAGGGTGAGTACATGACGAAATAATTTATTTTTGGGTGAACTACTCCTTTAAACTTTTAAACAAGGGAAGACGGGGAGGGGAGGTTAAAAGGAAAGAGATGGAGAGAAAAAAGGGAGGGGGAAATCAATAACGAACAGCTCTGCAACACGAACATAATCAAAATGGCAGGGCGATGTATTACTCAGTATTAATATAGGCTTTGGTGAGGTCGATTTAATTTACTGGGAAAAGCAAGAAAATAAATAAAACATGGAAAACAAATAGAGTCCTCATTCAAATTCATTAGAGGTTTTTGTGAGGTGTCGAACGGAATTTTCTCGTTTAAGTACATGACAAGTTCATGTGCTCATTCTGGACACTGAGTGACAGCCCAAATTGGGTCCATAATTGCTGTATTTATTTTAATATTCATTTGTTAAACAATATGGTTATTAAAAAATGTGTTTTTTTCTTTCACTACATTATGTGAATGGCAAAAGGGTGATTTGTGAGCATGCAGTGTTACAACCAAAAAGGTTAGTAGCTGTTTTGATATTACAACCTTTAGTTCTTGTACTTACTTTGACTGTTAGTGAGGCGTTCCGAGTGTTGATATATCTCGCTCCTCTTGTCTGTTTGGTTTTCCACTGACTGTTTCTGCATGTTGCATTTTGTTGCACCACTACGGCAACAAGTGACTTTCTTTTTAAACGAGTCGATGAATCATTCAACCTATTGGTTTAAACGCACTGATTCATTCAGGAACGTAACATGTGACTATCTTTATGAGTGAATCGTTGAATCATTTTCTTACTAAACTGATTTGCTCAAAAAATACATTGAGGAAAGTGACTGCAGCACTATAATTCATCTATGGCTTTGTTTGGAACTTTTGATTGTTTTGAGGCTTTTAGGCAATAATTAACGTTATAAATCTGACAAAGTGTTGCTATATTTTGCTTTTAAAAAATTGACTGTATACTTTATTTTATCCTGGAATTAAATTACAAAAAGTAGTAAACACTACTGCAGGGATGTTTCTAATACTGCGAAGAGATCCTCTCCTCTGACAACAGTAATCTTGTTCTAATTTTTTATATATTTTTTTCATTTGCAGAACAATAACACACAAAGTGACTTAAACAGCAACCCAGGCTCGAAAGAAACTTGCCTGTGGCAACATTTCCACAAAATGATATCATGGTGCTTCTTGCACATTTCGCAACACTTTTTAATTTGAAATGTCCAGTGAGTAGCACTAAAAGCATATTCAGATTAATGTGGCAATGTTTTGTTGTGCCGGTTTTGTACATATCACAGCAGTCTTAGCTCTTTTATAGTGACTCATACCAGGTGAACTACCAAGCAAGTTTACTAAGAAAAGCCAGACATATGGAGCTGATTATGGATGTAAATATACAAATGTATTAGTGTTTTACTCACACTACTGTTCATATCAACTGCACATGTATAAGTACATTTTGCAAAAATGTAGGTAGAGGCAGAGGCAATAGATGTAGGTTTCTCAATATTGACTTTTTGTTCAATGAGCTGTTGTATAAAAGCAATATCAACACTAATCACATACTTTCAGGGGCTCCTGCACCAGCCGAACAACTGCCATGAAGATGAATGGGAACACTAACAGATAGCTCTCTCCAGGTATTAGTCTTACATGAAACTGACTCGACATTAAATAACTTTGTTAATAATGTTTTGTTTTTAAAACATTCACATTTCAGTTATTCTGAACATTTACAAGTGAAAATAAAACCCAGAAAGACCACACATGTGACACTGGCCTTTTTTTCTACAGATGGCTGGGATTAATAGCCAGGCACAGTGGCCCAGTACCTGAACATTTGGAGTTGAAACTCACACCCTGCCACCCCCTGACCGCATTACTCACCCACAGCCAAGCAAATAAATCAGAATAATGATAATAGTCAAATTTCAAATCAGCCAGAGGAAACGCTCCATGAAAGCACCAGCGATGACGTGCACTCTTGGCTGTGTTGTCAGCAGCGGGCGATTTTCACGACAGTGTTTAAATAGGTGCGGTCCCACTCCTCCTCACAGAGCTCAGCGCCTGGATTACTTCAGAATCCACACTATATTATGGGGCTGGCACTAATTGAAAGATAAATGAGTTTATTTGGGTTAAATCCATCACCGTGACACAAACCCAGAGGAGAGTAAGGGGGAGGAGAGATGAGAGCGCAAAGGAAAGCTGAAGACATTTGACTCGCACCTTTGTATTAGCCAGCTGGATCAGAAGTAACGTCGAAGGCAAAATTTATACGCGGGATAGCAGGTGATTAAGGATGTGAGAGCAGGAAGCCATTATATCCAAGGCTTATTTTCTTGCAGAAACTTTGAAGATCATTTTTGCCTGAACATCATGGCCAACATGTTGCTTGTGTTTCTACTAGCTTATTTTTTTTGCAGGGTGTGCAACTGCCAAAGAGGGTTAGTGGTGTCTGAGCGCAGACGTAATGGCTGGACGTGCCACAGTCAGACACGGTTCACATTTTCCACTTTGTACGCTGTCTCTTATTAACAAGTGAAATGTGTAGAGCTGGCCTTACCACCAGCATGTGTGTAAGTGTGTGACCAATCAAAACTCCTTCATGGAAATATGGGAATGTAAAAAGGAACAAAACTCTGGGTTTAAGAGCCACAGGCAGACAGGCAGATAAAGCAACGCTGAAATCAGTCCCTAAATATAACTGCTGAACTTGTGAACTACAGAGTCCGGTACAAAGCTTGAACTTTTGCGGTGAAAGGAAAACAGAAGTGGCGTGGCTTTCTCACGCTTTTAAAGACACAGATGGAGTTTTTCAAAGTAGGCCACGTGACTCGTCCTACATCATAAATTCGCATGCACAGCATCTGGCTCTACTCCTGCCAAATGCTGAAACCACAGGTGCATTTTTCAGAGAAGAGTGAAATATTTCCACATCTAATAGTCCACATTTTTGGACACAAGCCTAGACCTGATTTCAAAACACATGCAGCAATAAAATCAAAATACAATCCATGAAGTTGAATACATTATGTACAAAATATTTTCATAATTTAGATGCATTTAAAGTTATTTACACACTTTTTTGTGATTTATTAACATTCCATTGTTGTGTCTTCAGCCCCCGGTGGATTACAAGGTCTTCAGGAAGTAGAAGGACACTATCATTTCCGAAAAAGGCCGCCTCTATGTTGACTAGGACATCTTTGCTGATTCAAAAGGCAAGAATGGTACAAAAGATTACTAAGTCAAATAAATGCTTTCCTTTTGATTTTGTATTCATAAAAGAAAAAAAAAATATTTCCACACTTTTCCAGACTTGCTTTACAAAAGAGACTTATTTAAAAAAAAAAAACATAAGCCTAACCTTTATATATGGTTTCAACAATTGTCGCAATATCACATGTATACTGATTTATGATATAAGATTCAAATATGTTAATGCACACTCTTTAGAATTCATTCTTAACATGTATATTTTTTTCTTACTTACACATGCATATTAAAATATTGGTATAATGCCTACTGTAACATAAAAAATATTTGTGATGCATAGTATATATTGCTGTCAAAATATTGTTTCACCAGAAAACATGCTACTTTTGAATGTCCGTCAGAAGAGAAACATGCCTTTTATAGCCTGAAGGTGTAGTAATGGCATTTACCAAATGGGGTCATGCTAACCAGCAAAACCCTGATTCCTTGGCCCTGTTTTCAAATCGTATGCACCGTTTTAGATGTGTAAGCCTTCTGAAACATACAATATGTTAAGGCAACCCCATCAACCTGCCCACGGCCTCTTAGCAAAAGGAGATAAAAAAAGTGATTTGATTCTTCTCCTCCCCCAGCAACTTCTCTACGTTAATTGCAATCAAGATTTCAAAGTACGGCCCGGCTCGCACTATTGTATTTATGTGCGCAGAACCGGAGAGACTTGTGAAAGAATGAACTTCACAATTATATCCGATGTCTAAGTGATTTTGAAAAGGCTGCCGGTCTGCAATTTTTCTCAATTAGATGGCTAAGACACCTCTCTCTTCTAGACCAGAGACCTTCCATGAGCTGACAATCAACAGGGAACATTTTCATTCTTTTTGTCTTGTTTTCCACTTCTGACATATTTCAGTTTAACACAGCTTTGGCATACGAAACAATAGCACTGTCAAAGACATAAAGAGAGTTTATTTATTGTTTAGTGTGTTTTGAAAGAACGCCTGAGGCTTTTTCATCAGAGCTTTCGCCCACTTTTAGACTGACAATAAACACAAACAACAGTATGTTATCTTCTTCATGAAGTCCTTGAGATGGAGTGCTTAAACACTGAAGTCCTTTATCGGAGTAGAGGAAGGGCAAAGCATCCGTTTTATCCACTGGTTCTCCAGATGCTTACAAAGAGACAAACTGCACTCTGAATGCATTTATATTTGCAGACATGGAGTGCTTAAAGCAATTATCAAAGTAGGTGGCCAAGGAAATCCTGAGAACTGGCCTTTTAAAACTGTTTAAAAATGACTGGTACACGGCAACTGAGCCCAGCGCAATTAGATTTGAATAAAGAAAGTGACCACTTAACCATGACATTTTTGTTTTTCTATAAGAAAACAGCCAACATCCCAGAGAAGGGCGAAGCATGTGTTATATTTATAATATATCCGTTTTATCCACTGGTTCTCCAGATGCTAATATGCAGTTTTCGCGTGCAATGATAGACATTAGGGAAACTTGTATATCACTCTGAATGCATTTATATTTGCTTTAGAGAAAAGTATTATGTTTCCTATTTTTACAAAATAGGGTGTTGTGAACATTTGAGTACATGTATTGACTGTGGAAGCCGGAGGGCACCCTTTCCCAATAAATCTTGGGTATTTTTTTTATAAGGAAATTATATGTATAATGTGCTAATCGACAAGCCTTTATCACTGTATATAATACTATCATTCTGTAATTATCACAAAAAGAAGTTAATTCAAACACTCAACTAGGTGGTCAATAAATTATATCTTTGTTGGACAAATGTTTGTAAACAGGCTCATCCTGAGTATCACACACATGCTACTGGCCGATTTTTTGTGTTTACAGCCCTAACCAAACCAGTTCCAGACTGTAGAAGGAGCTCCTCATCAAAATGACTGGTACACGGCAACTGAGATCACTTCCAGAGTGAAGGCCAAAGAAAGCGCATAATTTAATTAGATTTGACAAAAAATAAAGATAGATGGTGACCTATACTTACACCAAAGGATGCCTTTTTACTAAATAAATCTTTGTTTTTCTAAATGGTGTGTTGAGATATTTAATATGAAAAAAACAGCCTAATTTGGTTATAGCCTATGTCTTTTTTCTTATTTAACCATTGACTGTCGTGCCTTGCGCACTTTTCGTGAACAGCATAAATCATAACTGGGACTATGAAATTCAATAATAACGGCAATCGTAGGCCTATTTGACATTTGAAATGTTATTTTCTTTATATGAAGAATTATAACATGTATATTTATGTACAGTGATCACAAGGTAAGATGTGTTATACAGAAAGGTGCGTTTATAATCATATGACTTGCCTAATGATGGTTTGATTGCGAAAATTAATAAGTTTGCCTCATGAAACTCGCGGTCTTTATGCATAGAATTAAATAGTAACGCCAAATAAAAACGAAAACGTCGTATTGTATTTCCCTACACCGCCACACGCATATAAAATGGACTTTACGAAAACGATAATTTATTTTTGTTAATTATTATTTTATTTCGTTATCAATATGAGTTTGCGTTTTCATTTATCAAATATTTTGACTTTTATTTTATTTCAGTTTATGAAATTGTTTTTCATCAATCGTGCTTAGTATTATTTTTATACGAAAATAACCTTGCTCCTCATTTAAGATAAACTCCTCAATTTCACGTCCACCTTCAACAACTATATGTCAACAACTAGCGTTATATGACAAATATCGTGGGGAGAATTTTTAACGGTATATCGCAAACGATAAGATATGCCCATCCCTATCGTGCATATGATACGCAGTTTTCGCGTACATATGATACACATCTACCCCACAACCCTAATCCTTCACATTGCGTAGCATATATACGCCAAAGTCCATTTTTGCGTATCATTACCACGAGTTTTCTAGGGGTGACACGGTACATGTATTCGTACCGAACCGTCACGGTACAGGCATCTCGGTTTGGTGCATGATGCCTTACGACGAATACAGGCAATTCACCCCTAATCCAGAAGGGGGCGCCCGCAGCAATGCAACGCTGTTTGATAACCGCCAGCAGAAGAACAGCGAATGCCAACGGTGACACAGAGGCGGGCGCGCTGATGTTTGGCTCACTGTATTTTATTTTGATAAAGTACCAACTGGCTGTCAAGTTAGCAATGCTGGAACTGATGTGTTTTGTGTGTGTGTGTGTGTGTGTGTGTGTGTGTGTGTGTGTGTTTGTGCGTGCATGTGCACGCGATCACTTCAACTGTTTCCTTATACCAGCAGAATCAACTTTAAACACTTATTGTCTTATTAATAATCACTGTATAAAGGTCTGCTTTTATTTGTGTACACTCACAATGAAAACAAAACAGATTTTATATATATAACATGTAATAATGTAGTATTTTCACATCTAGATGGATTTTTTTTTAATTTGCACTACTGTCTGTTCAAAATAAATGAAAAGAAACTGAGCATAGTAGATTGCTTTTTTTTTTCCATGTTGTATCGAAATCGTATCGAACTGTGACCCCTGAACCGAGGTACGTACCGAACTGTGACATCTGTGTACCGTGCCACCCCTAGAGTTTTCATTTTTATTTGGCGTACTATTTCTACGCACTTTCATGAGATCGGTTGACAATTACTGTATAGTCAACAGCTAGCCTCTAGAGCAGTGGTTCTCAAATCCAGTTCTTGCATACCACCGCTCTACACATTTTGTATGTATCGCTTATCTCTTCAGACATTTGTTCTATTTGACCGTAAGTGCCCTGCTAAGTGAACTTCACAGGATATTCCACCATGATTCCAGTTCAAAGGGAGGGTATATGTTCCATTCAAAGGGCATTAAAGTGTGCGAGACGTGAATTTATATTGTATTTATTTACAGAGGTATTTTATGTCACACTTCACATTTAGTAAGTTTTGTCTGTATGTGAAGACGCTGCAGGCCGTGGCGTAGTGCAAATCTGTGAAGGAATGTTCCGAAGTGAAGTAAACTTCAACAGATTTGGAGTAGGGAGCAAAGGAAGCAAAGAACACTGTGTAGGGACCATGTCAATCAGAACACATGTCTCTTCTAACAAGCTGGTTATATAAATCAGCCGTGCTAAATAAGAGAGACATACAATATATGCAGAGTGGTGTTAGGCGAGGACTGGAATTGAGAAACACTGCTCCAGAGAATACATCTTCTGCATCCCAATTTACCTACTTATTTTATGCTTAAAACTATGTACTCTTTTTGTGAAGAAAATACTTTTGAGTGTGTAGTTAGTGTAGTTACGTGCATTCTGTCGCTGTAAACCAGCCTGTCAATCACAGTTGGCATCCTCATAATTAAATTTGCATTACTTCCTTTACAATTCTTCCTACCGTTTTGGAGAAAACAAGTAGCAAGTGGATCTGCCAGTCATGGATCTTTCATGCAAAGAACAGGTTTTTTGTTTTTTTTTTGCATAATGATGCATTTAATCAATTGTTTCACTGTTGTGCTGTTCACATCTTTATATAAATTCACAATGTTGTTGCAGATGAAATATAACACAGAAAACATTAAATATATATATTTTATAAGGTAAGCTAATAGAAACGTAACCCCAAATCTGCTAACCACCAGTCTCACTTACATCTGCCATGTTTGTAGTTTTTTTATTTGTGCTTGTAGTTCTAAACTGAATCCTCCTGCAAAGAGTAGTGGTTTGTGGGCAATATCAGCCGTTAGAGTGTTTGCGGATCCATACTTCAAAACCTTCCATCCAGGGACTTTTGGCATACTCAATATACTATGCTTATGTGACACAGTTATTCTAAACTCATGTACTATTTACATTTATGCATTTAGCAGACGCTTTTATCCAAAGCGACTTGCATTGCATTCAAGTTACAGTTTTTTTTTTTTTTTTTTTTTTTACATTTTATCAGCTCTTGCTTTCCCTGGGAATCGAACCCATGATCTTGGCGTTGCTAGCGCCATGCTCTACTATTTGAGCTACAGGAAAGCTATTTAGGATGAATTGTATGCATACTGGGATGCAGGGATTTGCTGTGAGTGTCGTGCCAAATGAATTCATGTGTCCACTGCACTACCAGTGCACTGAGTGTCCGGTGCCTTCACTTATTTTCACTTATTCAACAGGCACAATATTGAGGAGGATTTTCATATTAATTCAGTTTGTCTTCGGATTGTTTTGTATATTGGATTCTAAAATAATTTCATATCTCCACATATTGATTTACTAGGTATCAATATTGAACATCTGCCTGTACATTATTTCTTACAGATAACATAAATGTAACACTTAGTGCACCTCCCGCACAGTATTCTATAGGGAAAGTGCTGTGTCCTTTGGGTTTCTTCATTTTCTCCATTAATTTGCACAACAGCTCTTTCATAATAGATATTTGTTCAATGACACGATGGCAAGCTGGGAAGAAAACTTAATGACATAAGTTATGTGAAAATGTAAATTGGATTCCATGCCCATGAGCAGCGGTAATTAATTTCATTGAGGATGGCGGAGCTCTAGAACTTGTTGGCCCCTGCACATCCTTTTTCATAAGAGGCAGAGAACAGAAAATAATGTCATGCCACAGCTGAATGAATAAGTTAGAATTTCCCAAAGGTGGACATTGATGTTACAGAAAATGCCCTGTAATTAATGCACAGTCGTCAAGGAGCACAAAATGAAATTCTCATTAAGGTTCATTTTCTCACACTTATACGTCTAAGAACTGAAAGGCATAAGAGAGAGAGGCCAGAGGGAAGCACAAGAAAAAGTAAAGAGGTTAAAGAAGAGCAGAGGGGTGGAAGACAAAACATACTTCGCAAATGCGAAGCAGGTGTCTCCCCTAAGTGTAACACAATGAGCGATCAGGAGTAAGTTAATTAGATTGACTCTCCATCTCTCCTCCTTACCTCTGTTTCGTTCCATCGTGCAACAGACTCTCCATGGGAAAGGAAGGGGGGTGAGCAGCTGTCACATTTTTTCTCTTCAGATGGGATCTAACGCAACTTTGAAAAGGCGTTGAGCAGCCAGCGATTCTGAAGCGAAGAGCAGCAAAGATTAAGTCACCATCGCCGCAGATGTCACAATCAAAACCTGAATAATACACAATCTCTCGCCTCATAGACCAGCTTCCTGCTCCGCTTGCCTTTTCAGCGGCAGCAGCTCTCAGCAATTTTGTTCCATGTATGTGTGTGTGTGTGTGTGTGTGTGCGTGCCTGTGCGAGTGTGAAAAAGACCCCTGCAGCTGGTCCTCAGAATCCAAACTAATTTGTCCCAATCACAGCTTTGGTCTTGGGAGTCCCCTTCCATTTAGCTCTCTACTTTCTCTCCAATCATACTGTCACTTGAAAGATCACTCCCCTCTAAAAAATGCTTCACCACAATTCCTGTCTGATTTGCCACCATGTGGTCTATGTCTTGCCCACATCTGTCTTTGAAGTCTTAATTACAGACTACAGCACTCTCAAGAAAAAGAGACAAAAAAACTGACTCTCCCACAATGCCTTAAAACATTGTTCTACTGTAGTCGCAGTTTAAAACATATATACTCTGTATATATTTAAACAATATAATTCTATAATGTATTTAGTAGGATTTTGTTTATTACAGACATGCAGCTTTTCGCTTCACAAGATGTTAATTGATGGACTGGAGTCGTGTGGATTATTATGATGTTTTTTGTCAGCTGATTTGGACTCTCATTCTGACGGCACCCATTCACTACGGGGGATACATTGGTGAGCAAGTGATGTAATGCTAAATTTCTCAAAATCTGTTCTAATGAAGAAACAAACTCATCTATATCTTGGACAGCCTATAGGGGTGAGTCAATTTTCAGTAAATTTTCATTTTGGGGTCAACTATTCCTATATAATTTTTACACACACCCTCTGAATTACTTTAGAAGAATCATTTGTATATATTAATTTAATGAGTGTATTTTTGGCTGCTCATTATCAAGATTTCTTGATGACTTACCAAACATTTTAAAATCCCCAAAGAGCTCAAAATCCTTTAAAATGTATGATGTGAATCAGCCATGCATTTCAGTGGTTATATTGGCAGGTTTCATTTAAACTGCTTCATGCATTCTTGGGTTCTATTTTAAAAGAATGTGGAGTGTCATTCAGCATAAAGTGATGTATTATAAAGGAGAGAGGGAAAATATTTTGTCTGGGTTTCATTTCTCAAAGATATTGTGTGGCAATGAACTTTTTGAGAAGCCTCCCTCTACATGCCTGTCAAGGTGTGTGTTTTTGTTTGTTCATACACGTGTGTGTGAGAATTTAAGCCTTTCAGGTTCTTCAATCATTTGCACTCATCTGTGTTAAATCATGACAGCTTTGTGAGAAGATGTGGTGGATGTTACAAATACAAACTGAAAGATCTGTATTACCTTCAGCAGGCACACATCATTTCCAAAATGAATATAAAATGGCATCAGTCTGTCTAGTCTATTTATAGCCAACTACTGTTAAAATAATAGTAATAGTAGGTTGGCATGTTTGCAGTTATATCGCAACTTAATTGTCTCTCTCTGATCGTGATTGGAATGTTGAAATGATTTTGATCTTGATTGGAATGTTGAAATTTTTATGTTATGTTTTGTAAATTTATTCCATTATGTCTGCTCACAATCTCACCTCTGTGAATGGGTGCCATCAGAATAAGAATTCAAACATCTGATAAAAACATCACAATAATCCACAAGTAATCCACACGAACAGCTTCATCAATTAATGTCTTGTGAAGCAAAATCACGCATGTTTGTAATAACAAATTAAAAACAAATCCATCATTGGATTGTTTTTAACTTCACCCATGCCTTTACCAGTGAAAAAGGCTTGTCTGAATCAGGAGAGAATATGTTAAAGTTAAAACATTGAAACTGTTTAACAGTGAAAACAGTTCTAAAAGCAAATATGTCAGTATTTTGATGTGAGATGACAACAGTGGACAGACTTTTTCACTATTATGAATTATGAACTGGATTATGGATATTTTTTCCAATTAAAATGCCTTAATGGATTTCTGTGTTTCTTACAAACTTGAGTTGTGTGGATCATTGTGATGTTTTTATCAGCTGTTTGAACTTTCATTCTGATAGCATTGTCTACATTTGTCTGCATTGTCTAAATGTTTTGCATATTTTCATTTTTGGATTAATTATTCTTTTAATATCATTTAGGTGTAATTCTACAGTAGTTCTGCAGGTGACTGCATGAGTCTGTCTCCTTAAAATGTACATTGCGTTCAAAGATTACCTTAAGTTGAATTTACATTTGGAAAATGGCCCATAATCCTTAGCATTTTTATTTTCTACAGATACTTACTTGATGATACTCAGATATGCTGCCGCTGAGATTTGATCAGAGCATCACCGCATTATTGTACAGATCTTCATGAAATATTTCTCCTCGACAGATAACAACACATGTCTGGAGTTCTGTTGTATGGATGCTGCCAGAAAACAGCACACTACGGGCAGACACAGACCAGCCTTGGCTTCAGGCTCCAGCCCAAAAGCTACCTCCTCTCGGCAGCCAAAAGCTATCGTTTCCCTCATAAGTCTTCATTAAAGAATACCAGGGCCCTCAGCTCAATCACAAACCTGAAGGTACTGCCAAGACAAGTCCCTGAGACAATTAGCTCATGTTGTAAAATAACACACCACGTCATTGTAGTCTGAGAGGCTCAGGATGGGGAAGAGCTCTGTTGAAGAATCTGAAGATGTTTATAATAAGCCGTTCAGTGTTTTAGCACTGATTCTCAAGCTGCTTTGGAGAAAATCCCAGCCCCTCTGCATGTTTTGCTTAATTTACCTCATTACTTCTCGTAGCTGATTAGTGAATCCTTGATTAATGAACTTACTTAAGGGTGCTGATGCTTTCTTGGTAATTTATGGAAAAACATGAGGGATAACTGGACTCTCTTCGATCACAACATTTGCATTTCGCACCACTTTGTTGTTATGGCGACTCACTGCAGTGAGCTTATGATAAGCATAATGCATTGCATGTATGAAGGGCTATTGTTAGCGCTTTATGAATACTGCTTATGCACCTACAGAGAGTTTGTTCAAGATGAATACTGAAGCATTGTCTTCACACCTTCAGGACATGGTAGACAGATCATTTGAAGGTTTTACCCTACATATGTTAACCAAACAGACATACAGACAGACAGGTAATTCTTCGGTCTACTGATAGAGAGAGAGAGAGAGAGAATTTCGGTCACATTTATTTTAACGGAGTGTCTATTTACACTAAGTGCAAATAGCCCATCTTGTTGGCAAAGGTTATTTACACTAACTCCGCCCACTAATGTGTGATTGAGTTAGTCAACACTAAAAAAAAGACTATTGTTCAGCATCAGTTTCACTGGTGTAGATGGTAAGGCACATGCATTTTAATGCGGTCGACCTGAGTTCGAGGCCGCCTTTTGCCGAACTTTTTTTCTCCCTTTTCAAATCTCATATCGCATCAGAAAGGCATTTATTTTCAATAAAAATGAAGGAAATAATCAAAAAGTTGAAAATAAAGTATCGGGTAGGGTTAGGGTAGGTGTAGGGAGGGCTTTATTGTCCCAATAAGGTGGCATCCATTTAATAATTTGAATTAAAACTATAGTTTACACTCAATCCGTTATTATTGCGTATTGTTTTATAATGTACTACAATACTGAGGTGAGATAATTGCTATTTATTTGCAATAAGTAGTATAAATAGCAGAAAATCTTGCTATTTTAACATAGTGTAAATAGAATCTATAGCTATTTGCACTTAGTGTAAATAGCATATCGTTAAAAAAATACTGCTATTTTCACTTGGTGTAAATAGCATCTATCGCTAAAAAAATATGCTATTTGCACTTAGTGTAAATAGCATCTATCGCTATTTACACTTAGTGCAAATAGCCGCTGTCTTATTTTAAGGCCCAATTCTCGCCATTAACAAACCATTATCTATGACTTTAGCCTCAATATACTCCTAATTTGCTGCTTAGTAATAGTTAGTAAAGTAGTTGTTAGGTTTAGGTATTGGTTAGGATTAGGGATGTAGAATATGGTCATGCAGAATATGTGCTTTATAAGTACTAATAAACAGCCAATATTTTAATAATAGGCAAGCTAATAAGCAACTAGTTAATAGTGAGAATTGGTCCCTATACTAAGTGTTACCATAATTTCTTTCATACACATATGAATATATATATATATATATATATATATATATATATATATATATATATATATATATATATATATATATATATATATATATATATATATATATATATATATTCATATTCACAGGAATTAATCAAATTTAAAAATATATAAAAACAGAAAACTGTTATTTTAAATGGTAATAATATTTCATAATATTTTCACTGTTTTTATTGTATTTTTGAACAAATAAGTGGAGCCTTAGTGCGCATAAGAGACTTGAAAAACATGAAAAAAGACAGAAAATCCAAGTACCAGGTGAGACTGTACAACTATAAACACCACACACTGTCAGTCTGTTATAATGGTTTGCTATATGGATGGGAAAATCCACTTTCAAGCTTCATTCGATGCCAAGAGTCGGGTGAGACTGATGCGTGTTAACATTCTGATGACAAGGAAAATCAAACAATACTCCAGCAGCCATCTGGGACAAGGCTCTGGTGCTGAAGACATTTAACGTGCCGTATGTTAGCGTTCACTCTCCGTCTGAGGCTCTTAAGTGTGTGGGATGCAGAGAACCACACAAGTTCAACAATGTGGGCTAGAGATGGACGAGACTAAACAAGCAGAGCTGTGACATGTGATACATTCTTGAGATTAGCTTTAGGTTTGGCCCCTATGTTGTATCTCTCTCTGGGACCACGTCAGGTGACCAAGGAAAATACGTTTCAAGAAGCAACTTGCCTATAAAGCCACTGTCTGTAGTGAATCACAATCTGTGGCTTAGTATTTCCTACTGTATGATGCATGTTAGCCAGGCATTTTGATGAGACAATGGAGCCATTATTCTCCATGCACAGTTTTAGACAGGAAGATCTGGTTTGGGACAGTAAGCTACCATCTAGCAATGCCCTAACAACCAACCAGAATAGCAACATGCAGAGCTGCAACATGCTTTGATCTCGCCGCCACGCAGTCACATGGTTCATGGGGTTCTCAATAGTTCCAAACAACTCCGCGCTGTCAATATGTTTGAATGCAGATTCACTATATTTGCAGTATATACAGGTGCATCTCAAACAATTAGAATGTCTTGAAAAAGTTCTTTTTTTGTAACTTATTTCAAAAATGTAAACTTATTTCAAAAATTTAATTGAAGTCAAAAATCCAGTATTTCAAAATATTAGAATATTTACGTTTGAGTTTCATTAAATGACCATCCCTACAGTATAAATTCCAGGTATCTCTTGTTCTTTAAAACCACAATAATGGGGAAGACTGCTGACTTTGCAATGGTCCAGAAGACAATCATTGACACCCTCCACAAAGAGGGTAAATCACAGAAGGTCATTACTGAAAGGTGTGGCTGTTCACAGAGTGCTGTATCAAAGCATATTAAATGCAAAGTTGACTGGAAGGAAGAAATTTGGTAGGAAAATGTGCACAAGCAACAGGGATGACCGCAAGCTAGAGAATACTGTCAAGCAAAGCCGATTCAACACTTGGGAGAGCTTTACCAGTAGTGGACTGAAGCTGGAGTCAGTGCATCAAGAGTCACCACGCTCAGACATCTTCAGGAAAAGGGCTACCAAGCCACTTCTGAAACAGAAACAACGTCAGAAGCATCTTACCTGGGCTAATGAGAAAAATAACTGGACTATTGCTCAGTGGTCCAAAGTCCTCTTTTCAGATAAAAGTACATTTTGGATTTCATTTGGAAATCAAGGTCTGGAGTCTAGAGGAAGACTGGAGAGGCACAGAATCCAAGCTGCTTGAAGTCCAGTGTGAAGTTTCCGAAGTCATTGATGATTTGGGGTGCCGTGACGTCTGACCAACCATTATGTTTTATCAAGTCAAAAGTCAATACAGCCATATACCAGGGGATTTTGGAGCACCTTTATGCTTCCATCTGCTGACAAGCTTTATGGAGATGCTGATTTCCTTTTCCAGCAGGACTTTAGCACCTGCCAAAACCACTTCCAAGTGGTTTGCTGACCATAATATTACTGTGCTTGATTGGCCAGCCAACATGCCTGACCTGAAGCCCATTTGGAATCTATGGGATATTTTCAAGAGAAAGATGAGAAACAGTCAATCCAACAATACAGATGAGCTGAAGGCTCAGTAGTGCCTCAGCAGTGCCACAGGCTGATCGCTTCCATGCCACACCTCACTGATGCTGGAGTTTGTGCTAAAGGACCAAGTATTTTTTTTTTTTTTTCATTTGTCACATACACGATTATATAGAGAGTATATAACTAGCAGTGAAATGTATTATCTGCATTTAACCCATCCTAAGTGAACACACACCTTGAGCAGTGGGCAGCCATGCTGCGGCGCCCGGGGAGCAGTTGGGGGTTCGGTGCCTTGCTCAAGGACACCTCAGTCGTGGTATTGAAGGAGGAGAGAGCGCTGGTATTGAGTGCATAAATGAACATACTTTAAATAGGGTGGCCATACGTGCCATTTTTCCCGGACACATCCTTGCCAGGATTTGTTTTGGCTTTGTTTTCCTGTTTTCATGCCTGCTGAAGGTAATGATCGAAAAGTAGTTTGACCAATAACATGCAGACATTGTACATAATGGACCAATCATGGTGTGTGTGAGAAGGTGGGATCTATGGTCAAAGCGATGCAATTACATGTACATTTAAGGTGTGTTAGACTTAAAAGCCCAACCATAATCCCTACTTTAAAGAACTTGAACTTTTCTGTTTTGCAAATACTTTTTTTGATTGATCTTAGGAAATATTCTAATATTTTGAGATACTGGATTTTTGACTTTCATGAGCTGTAAGCTCTAATCATCAAAATTAAAACAAAATAACTTTTGAAATGTTTTACTTTACATGTAATGAATCTAGAATATATGAAAGTTTCACTTTTTGAAATAAGTTACAAAAAAATTAACTTTTTCATGATATTCATAATTTTTTTAGATGTGTAGAAGAGGAAATTCAACTGCGCCATCTGCTGGACACTCTCAGGCATCCAGGTTAACAAGCATCCAGGCCATCGTAGTGCACCGTATATCATGCACCGATCACGTGAAGGGACAGCCAATCAAATCACAGCATTGTCTGACGAATGTTAAAATATAACTTTTAGTGCCGTTTTTGCTCTGTCAGAAAGAGATGGTTCGTGTGTTGTTTTCTCCTGATTCCTTGTGTGCGTTAATGACCAAAAGTAAGTGTTTCTTTATCTTGTATAGTGTTGTTAATGCTGATTAAGATTATTTGTCGAGTTGTTTATATAAGATTAGACAGATGCGCGGAAGACCCGCGACCATGCACGAGCGATCGTTTATGTAAACAGAAGTGCTGTAAACCAAATATGTATATGTAGAATCGTCATATTTAGCTCATTAATGTGATTGTGAGATATTTCCGCATAATTCAATGCTAGTTAGTTCAGAAGTGTGGTTTATATGTCAAATTTACACTTAATGTATATCTACTCACGTAGATGTGCTGTTCAGTTATGCTGTTTAGTTTCTAATGATTATGTGCTTAAGGATATGCATTATATATGTATATTGCTTTACAATACTGAGTGCAGTTTTATATCTGATCATTTACATGTGATAATGTTATCCTGTTTGTTCTAAATCACTTAATTTATGTAATTTTATTTCTCCTTTCCTTTGTTTAGACCACACACACACACAGATATACCCACACGACCATGCACAAGTTTGTATAGACCAATGGCAATCTGTATCAATGTAACCAGTAAACTTGTTGGACATTAAAGTAAATTATCTGGAGTTCCTGTCTCCGTGTCCTTACCGACAATCCATGGCGATGACCAAGTATACTTAAGAACCAGCACATCTTCCCTTCAAAATTGGTCCTTCGAGCCGGATGGGTCATTACCATGGCAACTCCAGAGTCTGAGATGTCAAAGTCGGCTCCTGCCTCAACCCAACGTCCACGCAGAGCAATCCAGAGGCCTGCCTACCTAGATGACTACATGGTCGACTATGCTGGGAATCCATCAGGACAGACTGTTAAATCTAAACAGAAGGTAATGGTGACTTCGACCCCAATCTCCTCTCACTACCCATTTGGAACAGCTAGTGCATCAGAGGACTTCATGCTGCAGATAATGGAAATTACAAGGCAACAGAGCGAGACCGCTAGACGCCAAACAGAACTCTTAGAGAAAGTCCTGCTACACAGCACTCCTCAAGCATCTGCTCACTCCTCACGAGTATCATCCCGGCATCAGACACCTAGAACCCAGATCCTGAAATCAGTGGAAAAGGGACAGCTGAAATCCGATGCCAGCCCTGATGATGTTACCCCAGATCGTCATCCTTGGCCACAGCCTGACAAGACCCAACCCCCTTTTGTTGAGGAGCTGTCACAAATGCTGAGGAAAACCCAAATCAGAGACACTAACTTCCAGTCACCACCCCCTGTGAGTAGAGAGACTAGCCTGTCGACACACCATTATGCCTCACCATGCTGCAGCCCCTCATCAGATCCAACTAGAGCCCATGTGCGTACCAGTGCAGAGCCCTGGATGAAACCATTACCTCCTCTCCCCGACCAGAGACCGAGCCAAACTACCCAGTTCCCATTCTATCAAGTACCACCACCTTCTGAGGCTTATCCAGTACACAGTCAGTTTGCTCCAGAGACGGAGCCAATGTCAAGAATTTCGTACCCAATTACAACATCTCAGCTTAGGGCTGATGCAGTGCCCTACACCCCCCATCCCTCATCATACTGGCCTCCAACAGTAGAGGGTCCTACCTTCCCAGATTTCATTAAAGAAGACAGAGCCCAGTATGTGGAACTTAGGATTGCTCTGGACAACCTGCTCCACCCCCAGCTACCAGAGCATTACAAGTACTCCATCCTACTTAAGCATGTGAAGGTACCTAATGCTCACAGACTGGTGTTGGCACATGCAGAGTCAGTCACGCCTTACACTAACGCCCTGCAAGCCCTTGACAGAAGGTATGGCCGACCCTACCAGTTTGTGCTGAGGGAAATAGAGACTTTGGAGAATCTGCCACCTATTCGTGCTGGTGATGAGCGGGCATTTGACGATTTTTCCCTTAGAGTCCAAGCCATAGTCGGTATGCTCAAAGCCCTGAAGGAGGAGGGGATTGAAGAACTGCACAGTGGGTCAAATGTGAAACGCCTTCTGAACCGTCTTCCTCGTTCACAACAAACCCAATTCAGGAGGCATCACCTCAAAAGAAACCCAGATAAGACTAAGTTCTCCCTCCTTGAGTTTGCAGATTGGCTACAGCTAGAAGCAAACTGCATGGAATTTGACCCAACTGATGAGACAAGAACCATAAAACGAGATCAAAGGGCAGTGATTCGGGGACAAAGCAAACAAACCACCATACTGCATGGCGTAGAACAAAGACAGGTCACAGAACCACTACCTAAACCTAAAGCAGTACATCCTAAAATACCTACTAAGCCCAAAGCCGTCTGTCCATACTGTCGTGCAGAACATTACCTCAGCCAGTGTACCGCATTCACAGCATTAACTAAGGAGCAAATGGTTGGATGGATCAAAGACAATAAACGATGCTGGAAATGTGCACGCTCCCACATGGCCAAAGACTGTGACCTAAAGAAACCTTGCCATCTTTGCCAAGCCAAACATCTCTCCATACTCCACGACATCAACCAAAGGAAAGGTGAGGTTACCAGTGAGAACAGTAGCCTGTACAACTCCACCACAGAGACCCTTTACTTAGACCAACCTCGTTGTGGTGGGAAGGTGTTCCTGAAAGTTGTCAAGGTTACTATCCATCATCAACAGAAAGCTTTGGAAACCTTTGCTGTACTTGATGACGGCTCAGAGCGCACCATTCTGCTTGCCACAGCTGCACAGCATCTCGGTTTAAAGGGCAAACCAGAGCAACTGAATTTACGGACAGTACACCAAGACATCAGGACATTGCATGGCACTTCTGTAAACTTCAGTGTATCCACCTCAAGTAACCCTAGGAAAAGCTTCAGCATTCAGGGAGCCTTCACAGCCGATCAGTTTGGTTTAGCAGAATACACCTACCCTGTGAGTACCCTGCAGGAAAGATACAGACACCTGAGAGGGATTCCTATACCACCTCTGGTTAAAGCTCGTCCCCTTCTTCTTATTGGTTCGGATCACACTGAGCTCATCACCCCAACTGAACCAGTGCGATTGGGTCCACCTGGGGGTCCGGCTGCTGTCAGAACTCTTCTTGGCTGGACCTTGCAAGGCCCTTCCAAACATCTGCAGGATCAACTCTCAGTCTCTCAGTGTCTGTTCACATCCAGCTGCTCCCCATCTACAGAACTGTATCATCAGGTCGAACGGTTATGGCAGATGGACATCCTGCCTTATCGCAGTGAAAAGATGGTAATAAGGTCACAACAGGACCGAGAAGCACTGAGCATGCTGGAGATACAGACTGTGCGAGTAAATGTAGATGAAGTTGAACGATACGCCACTCCGCTGTTGAGAGTTAAAACTATGCCTCTGTTACATGCTCCAAAGGATGCTGTAATGTGCCACCTCCGTAGCACTGAACGTCGGTTAGCAAAGGACCCACCATTAGCTAACAAGTACAAAGAAGAGATCCAGAAACTGGAGAGAGCTGGTTATGCCACTAAAATATCGCCTGAAGAAGCAGCCCTGTCTACAGAATCATGGTATCTGCCTCACCATATTGTCACCCACAATGGTAAACATAGGGTGGTGTTTAACTGCTCGTACACCTACAATGGTCAAAATTTAAACAAGCAGCTGTTACCTGGACCTACGCTAGGCCCCTCTCTCCTTGGAGTGTTGATCCGCTTCAGAGAACATCGAGTAGCCATCAGTGGAGACATAAAGGGAATGTTCCACCAGGTCTGCCTGCTCCCCAAAGACAAACCCCTTCTAAGGTACTTGTGGCGAGACCTAAAGCCTGAAAACCCACCTGATGTATACGAGTGGCAGGTTCTTCCATTCGGCACAACCTGTAGCCCCTGTTGTGCGACATTCGCAGTACAGCGACACGTTTTTACTCATTGCCAGCCAGGTGATAAGTTACGGCAGTCAGTTGAACGCTGCTTTTATGTCGACAACTGTTTACAGAGCACTGCATCCTCAACTGAAGCCCAGGAGCTGATCGATGGGTTAAGGTCCCTACTAGCTTCAGGCGGGTTTGAAATCCGTCAGTGGGCGAGCAATGAGGCCTCAGTGGTTAGCCATCTCCCCAAAGAGGCTAGATCAGAGAACACTGAGTTATGGCTTTCCCTCAACCAATCAGATCCTCAAGAGATGACCCTGGGATTAAACTGGCGCTGCGTACCAGACACCCTCCATTACCGACATCGTCCCCTATCCTACCATGAGGTAACAATGAGAAACATCTACCGTGTTCTCGCCAGCCAGTACGATCCCTTGGGTTACATAATACCTTTCACAACCAGGGCCAAAACCTTAGTGCGACAACTGTGGGTGAAGGAAAGAGAATGGGATGACCCCCTTCTTCCTTCTGAACTGCTACAAGCCTGGCAAAAATGGGAAGCAGAACTGGAACATCTACCACTGATCACCATACCTCGGTGTTATGTGTCAGCCATGCTAGATGTCCCAGAGGCGCAACGAGAACTTCACATCTTCTGCGACGCCTCTGAGACAGCCTATGGATCAGTAGCATACCTCCGTACTGAACACCAAGGCCAAGTGGAACTGGCATTCATCCACGCCAGATCAAGAGTATCTCCAAAAAGGCAACAATCAGTGCCTAGGCTTGAACTCTGCGCTGCCCTCACTGGAGCACAGTTAGCCAAGATACTTCATACTGAGCTCTCATTGGAGATTAGGAACACATTCTTGTGGAGTGACTCAACAACAGTACTCACCTGGCTGAAATCGGAGTCCTGCAGATTCAAAGTTTTTGTAGGAACCAGAGTAAGCGAAATACAGGAACTTACCGAAAGTCACTGCTGGCGCTACGTAGACTCAGGAAACAATGTTGCAGATGACATCACACGTGGCAAAACCTTGCTTGAATTATCCCAACCCAATAGATGGCGTAAAGGGCCAGACTTCCTCTACCTACCACCTGCATCATGGCCAGAAAGTCCTGTCATTGGGCTGAATGAGGACCCCACCGAGCTTCGTAACACAAAGTTTTGTGGCCTTACGTTGGCTTGTACTGGATCATCACTGCCAGATCCTACCCAATTCTCAACCTTTGAGGAACTCCTGGAAGCTACTTGCAGATCCATGCAGGGGGCGGTGGGGGAAACAGGTGACCCTGGAGCACTGGAGTACCAGCAGGCTGAAACAAGTCTTTTGAGGCAAGCCCAATTAGACAGTTTCCCCACAGAATACCAGGCTCTAACAACTGGTAAGCTGATCCCTTTGTCCAGTCGTCTGCTCACATTGTCACCAGAGTTGGAAAAAACAACTGCACTCATCCGTGTAGGAGGACGACTACGCCAAGCTACCAACCTGAGTTACAGTACTTTACATCCTATAGTCTTGGACCCAAAACACCCTATTACCCGCCTCCTTATAAAGCAGTATGATGCCAAACTCTGCCATCCTGGTCCAGAAAGGGTCTTTGCAGAAATGCGAAGATATTACTGGATACTCAGAGGGAGAGAAGCAATACGGCACCATCAACATTCCTGTGTTGAATGCCAAAAGTGGAGGGCTAAACCTAAAATTCCAAAAATGGCAGAACTTCCCCCCGCCAGACTCCGCCTGATGAAACCAGCTTTCTATTCCACAGGAGTAGATTGCTTCGGCCCATTCCTGGTAAAGCGAGGAAGGAGTAATGAAAAGAGGTGGGGAATAATTTTTAAGTGCATGACGACCCGCTGTGTCCACTTGGATATACTGAGTAACATGGATACAGACTCCTTTCTGATGGCTCTTAGGCGGATGGTTGCTCGACGTGGAACACCTTCTGAAATTCTGGCAGATCAGGGCACCAACTTTCGAGGAGGTGATAATGAGCTACAGACAGCTTTCGCTTCCATGAGCCCACATCTGCAAAGCCAGTTAGCGAAACAAAAGATCCAGTTTCATTACAATCCCCCAAATGCCCCACATTTCGGAGGTATGTGGGAGCGTGAAATCCGCTCAGTTAAAACTGCCCTGCATACCATCATTGGGTCCCAGACTCTCACGGAGGAAGTCCTCAAAACACTCCTTATAGAAGTTGAGGCTATACTTAATGCAAAGCCATTGGGGTATGTTTCTTCTGATGTAGCGGATCCAGATCCGGTGACCCCAAATTACCTGTTGATGGGGCGGCCAGATGCATCACTACCGCAAGTGATTTACCCAGAATCCGAAATCCTTAGTCGGAAAAGATGGCGGCAATCACAAGTACTGGCAGATCAGTTTTGGACGAGTTTTATAAAGAATTACTTGCCCACCCTGCAACCACGGCAAAAATGGATGAGTGACTCCAGCAACCTCACACCTGGGACTGTTGTGATGATGATTGACTACCAACTTCCCCGTGCTCTTTGGCCTGTCGGTAAAGTAATAACCATATACCCTGGATCAGATGGCCGTGTCCGTTCTGCAGAAATTGAAGTAAAACACAAACACTACCATCGACCAGTGTCTCGTCTCATCACACTGCCCGCCATCCCAAATAATGACCCTGCATCAGACTAAACAAGGAGGATAGAAAATACATTTGTATAGCAAATGTAGGGGCGGCTGTAGAAGAGGAAATTCAACTGCGCCATCTGCTGGACACTCTCAGGCATCCAGGTTAACAAGCATCCAGGCCATCGTAGTGCACCGTATATCATGCACCGATCACGTGAAGGGACAGCCAATCAAATCACAGCATTGTCTGACGAATGTTAAAATATAACTTTTAGTGCCGTTTTTGCTCTGTCAGAAAGAGATGGTTCGTGTGTTGTTTTCTCCTGATTCCTTGTGTGCGTTAATGACCAAAAGTAAGTGTTTCTTTATCTTGTATAGTGTTGTTAATGCTGATTAAGATTATTTGTCGAGTTGTTTATATAAGATTAGACAGATGCGCGGAAGACCCGCGACCATGCACGAGCGATCGTTTATGTAAACAGAAGTGCTGTAAACCAAATATGTATATGTAGAATCGTCATATTTAGCTCATTAATGTGATTGTGAGATATTTCCGCATAATTCAATGCTAGTTAGTTCAGAAGTGTGGTTTATATGTCAAATTTACACTTAATGTATATCTACTCACGTAGATGTGCTGTTCAGTTATGCTGTTTAGTTTCTAATGATTATATGCTTAAGGATATGCATTATATATGTATATTGCTTTACAATACTGAGTGCAGTTTTATATCTGATCATTTACATGTGATAATGTTATCCTGTTTGTTCTAAATCACTTAATTTATGTAATTTTATTTCTCCTTTCCTTTGTTTAGACCACACACACACACAGATATACCCACACGACCATGCACAAGTTTGTATAGACCAATGGCAATCTGTATCAATGTAACCAGTAAACTTGTTGGACATTAAAGTAAATTATCTGGAGTTCCTGTCTCCGTGTCCTTACCGACAATCCATGGCGATGACCAAGTATACTTAAGAACCAGCACATCTTCCCTTCAAGATGCACCTGTATATACACACACAACAGTTCTTTCTGATCCTCGAATCTGATTGGCTGATAAGAGTGCAATATTAGAGTGATAACAGAGCTCCTCCAACCTTTTCACCATTTGTATCACTCGGCTTGCCATATTTCTCACAGTGAGTGTCATGGCGGATGCCCAAATCCACTAAAATTTAAAAATAATATTGTTTTGTGTCACGGAATGTTGTTTTAAGAGTTTTTTTAGGAGATAATGTACTTGTTTAGACTTTAAATATGCAGTTTGTTAATAAAGATAACGTCTATTTGAAAATTTGCTTCGACGTTTACAGACATTTGAGCTCCAGGGCGTCAGCAGCCATTCAGCGCTCATGAACCCGCCGAGAGCAGCCTTACCTCGGCCAGATCTTCTGGAATTTGCCGCTGGCTCTGATGTCTCTATAGTGGTTAGACATGTGATATAATTCGTTTTGGGTAATCTTGCAGCTCTACTATCAACTATCCAGACTACCCAGCAATGACCTAGCAACAACTCAGAATATCTAACAATTCCGCTTTTAGTTAAAAAACATTACTGTTATGTGAAATCATCTTACAGTTGACAAATTATAGGAGAAACCAGAGGTTAAGTGTCAAGGGCACGATGGTGATCATTCCTAGATCATTATACCTCCGAACTTCAGGTACCAACCATTATTATCTCAAGTTACGCTGCACTGGCGGTTTTACCCTGAATGTGATGCTAATTTAGCTGTTATCCGAGCACTTAGTGCAGCAACTGATCCCAGTTCAGGGTGACTGTGTGTGTCTGTATGGTTGGTTATGCAGTAGGCACAGTGTGGCCTGACTGAACAGCAGACTGGTTATGCAGCAGATTTCAGGTGAGGGAATCAGGGGGTTGTCAGGTGTGGGCAGCTGCACCCAGCCGAGCACCGGTGCCTAATGACGGCTCTTTTAATGAGCGCTGATACATGATGAATGCGGCCATATGGTCGGACAGCCTGCCGAAGTCAAGCGCACAATTTTCTTTTAGCATTTAGCAGAGGTAAAGAAGCAATCGCGCGGCGTAGGTTTGTGAACAGCGGGAAGAGAATGTGACCTTCATCCACCCTGCAGAGATTCTGCATTTTAGCTGTACAGTTCAGGAAGTGTTCTTATGAACCGTCATGATCTTTTCTTTACATTACCTACAAATTAGCGAGTGTTATGCAGCCTAATTAGCTTTCAAGCTATGCTATTCACGTCTTTTCATTGCACTGCTGGATAATTTCCTGTGGAAAGCCCAGTAGTCAGTGTGAAATCTAGGAGATAACAAATGGCTGACAATCCCATGAGGCATTAGTGAGGTATGGCAATACATGGAAGAAATTTCAGAATATGAGCGTCTGGGAGATTATATTATGAATCTGAAATGCATGATATTACTGCCTCAGTGCTTCAGAACTTAGAACAGTCAAATATTTGGCCACACATATTCAATCTTTATTCTATATTTATCTTACTATTTTACATATTTTAGAATAATATCGAAGTCATCAAAATGATAATATAACACAAATGTAAGGATTGGGAAGTATGCAATGACCAAAAAATGTTAAATAGCTCATAACGATCTTAGATTTTGCCTTTTTCTTTTAGATTACAGCTATGCTTACATTGAGCATTTTAAATTTTGAAGTTTTGTGGATTTTAGTTCATGCTTATTAGCTCTGAAGCCATCTATATGATAATTTTCTCCTAAAAATGTTCTCATTATACACTCAAATAACTCTTGTTATGACAGATTTGAAATGCTCCCTATAATGAGAATCTCCCACCCCCAATACTACAAAATATCAAATCATGGTTCATGAATGTTACGTAACTAAAACTTATTGGCTATTTATGAAAAAAAATGACTAGCCTTCAGTATGTCCCACCCAAACTTCCTGTTTCAACAGGAAATACATCTACCAGCAAGCCCCCTCTTTTTAACCCCTCAAAAAGTTTTTAAAATTACATTTAATTATTTAGGTTAATTATTTGTTTATAATTAAACCAAACAATTATTTTAAATAATAGTTTTAATTATAATTTTTTTAATAATTTTTTTAGCATAGCTATTTTTTTAATGTAGCCACAATTTATATTTGTCTAGAAAATGAATGTAAAACATTTAAGCATAAGGTTTTTAACATTATAAGAAACATGAATTCACTCAAGTGTGTCCAAACTTTTGATTAGTAGTGTAGTATTCAGCGCATAGACTCCAGAAGAATCCCATCGGATACTTCATTATGGCTCTTTAACAGTTTGCAGCTTGTGCAGTGTCGTATAAAGAACGATTTGTTCACTCAGCCGTGAGTGACCGAATCAGCACATCGACAGTGGTCACGTCACATGGGTAACGGTTTACCTTTTTCATCCAATTTGTGATTGATTCCTAAATTACTGATCTGATCAAATTACCCAGCTAGCTGCGCATGTTTAACGCCACTCTGCTCCGACAAATTGATAACAGAGAAAAGACAGACAGCGAGTTTGTAGGGAAGAGAGCCTGGGGTCTAATCAGGGCAAAGCCTCTCTATGCTATAGCCTAATTACGCAAATAACCGAGCAGAGTCACTCATATTTCAAATTCATACCCACTCGTTTTATTTCAGTGCAGCCGCTGAATGCAAATTAATGTCTGGTATTGCAGAGTCAATGCTTGCCATTGCCGTATATATCATGCATCTGTATTTTTTCATGCTCTTTAAAAAAAAAAAAAAAATTTACTATGATATGCCAGCTAATGAAACTCTGACAACTACAAGTTTCATATAATAGTGGAGGTTTTCGAAAATATATATACTATATGCCAACAACAGTACTCAAGTTTGATTGGTTGATACATTCCAACAGCTCTGGAATGCTTGTATCCATTTGCAATGTGGACATTTCCTTACAGACTTTTTGCAGGTTACATTCATACACCAGTAGGTGGCGACAAGTGACTGTCTTTATAAGTAGTCATTGAAAATACTCATTCAACCGATTTGTTCAAATGCACTGATTCATTCAGAATCAAAAGTTACTGTCATTGAATCATTCGCTGATTTATTCAAAACAAAACCAGTGACGAAACCATTGCATTTCTTGTAGCAATTTTTCCCTTTTTACAGTGCAATATAAATCTCAGAATTCTGACTCTTGCAATTTTACATCTCTCAATTCTGACTTTTTTTTTCATCATAAAATAGACTTTTTAGAATTGCGAGTTTATATTCTGAGTTTATATCTCACAACCGTGAGTTTATATCTCATAATTGAGAGTTTATATCTCATAATTCTGTCTTTCTACTGTATCTCACAATTCTGAATTGTGAGAACGTCTGTGATGAACGAACATGTTTCTCAATCTGTTTTATTTCCATCCTCACTGAGAGTTCGGTTAAATACCGCACTGAGCATTTGGTTCTGTTCTCCATGTCCTCCCGCATTTGTAAAACTAAACAGCATTTCAATCTGATCTTTGCTATCCTCCATCATCTCTCCATGCCCCTCTCAAATCTCCCAGTAATCCTGTTTAGTCAGGCTGTGTGCGTTTCTGTGAAGTGCGTGTGTGCGCGTTCAGAGATAGAAAGAGGTAAAGGGTGCGAGCGAGAGAATTGGAGAGCGAGCGAGAGTGTGCTAGCAAAAGAGAAAGTCATTCAGCTGTATCAGAGTAGCTGGGGCCATATGCTATTCCTTCTCCAGTTTCCCAGCATGCCTGCTCAAGCCCTCGCCGCTTCAGGGAGAGACACTCACTTAGGGGATGTGAACGGAGTCGCATTGTCCTCTTGCACCAGATGTTATCACGCTCGCTAATTGGCTCAGCAAAAACAAAGCAAGAGGATGGAATGCCCCGGCCCACAGGAGCAGTACACAGCCTTCAGCCCAGAGCACCAATAACGATCATACAGACCTCACTGACAGCCCTCTGCAGCAATTAGCAGTCGAGACATACGACTTCCTCCGGCGCTGCCTGTTTCGACACAACATGTCAGTTTTTTTATTATTTGCGGTAAAGTTGTAATACAAAAAGGCATGAATAGTCTTCAAACAAGCCTTCGCTTTCCTCAAGCGGTTGGCAATGCCGATACGAGCGACTGAACCGAGCTTGGTTTTCAACATGGTGGATTTCCCCACTGTCCTCAGGTTTCTTGTTATTGTAACAATTAAGGTGTTTTCACAGCCATCCTGTGCAGACACAACTGCTAGAGCCATTAGTCAATTTTACAGCTGAAAAACAGAGAGAAGGAGAGAAGAAAGTATGAAGCTTCTTGCATGTATCCGTAAAAAAATTATAGTCCCAACAGCAACATTACAGTTTGTAATTATTGTTTTTTTAGTCAAGCTATGATACGTCTATCTATACTACTTTTTAAATTAGTACCTTTATTCAACAAGGACGCATAAAATGTATTAAAAATGACAGTAAAGAACTTAAATAATACAGAAGATTATTCTATTACAAAAGGTTGTTTTATTTCAAATAAAAGCTGTTCTTTTAAACTTTGTTCATCGAAAAATCCTGAAAAAAAGGATCACAGTTTCCACAAAAATATTGAGCAGCACAAATGTTTACAACATTGATAAGAAATATTTCCTGAGCACCAAATCAGCATATTAGAAACATTTCTGAAGGATCATATGACGTAATGATGCCGAAAATTCAGCTTTGCTGTCCAATCCTTTATTCCTTTTTCAGGAATAAAATACATATAACTAAAAGAGAAAACAGCTGTAAATCGTAATAGTATTTTACAATATTATTGTTTTTACTGTTTTTACTGTATTTTTTATCAAATAAATGCAGCATTGCCGACAATGGCGAACTTAAGACATTAAAAAGTTTAGCGCCTTCAAACTTTTAAATAGTATTTATTTATATATTTATTTATTTATTAAAGTCATCATAGGGCAGACTAATTAAAAAAATAGTATAGTCTTTATTTTTGTAAATTTTATATTTGTTCATGAAAATCATCTCAGTGCAGACTAATTTTAAAATAAAAAATATGCAATTTAAATATTTAAAAATGACACCATTTTGACACTTAGGTTACCCATCAACTAACGATTTATTTAATAATGTTAACCAACCACAAGTCAGTCATTATTTTAGCAAACTCGCATTCCGTCTGGCTCCGTTTATTGATTAAAATCAAGCCCTGCCCCACATTTCTCTTATTAAATACTCTGTGTTACTCAAAAATGTTGCACATTATGGAATTAAAATCCTATACTTGCTGTTCCTGAAGGCTGTGTTCTCTGGTTTCATGTCAAGTTCTAGTAGTGCTGCCCCTCTAAGTGGCAGCAGATGTCTTGTGTGTGTGTGTGGTGATCCAGGTCTGGCACTGTTAGCCTGGTGTAAGAATGGTCCAGGTCTATTTCAAGGGGATTCACTTTGATTTAGAATGTGAGAATTTCACTGTGATGTGTGATAACCTTGAACAGTGTGAAGAGAAGCAGCACTCTGTACGTCCTACATCATTCTTGGTGCTGTTCCACAGCCTGTGAACTTGGTAAACTAATTTTACTCTGTGCGATCCTGCAGCATAACCAAAAGTTATTGAACAAACTGCTTTGCATATAAACATGCTCATCGGTCTTCATACAGCAGACATAATAAGTGCGTATGTGTTCAATTTATTTTCATCTAAGGTTATGTTTGTGAGGCACGATATGACTCTGTATCATCCTGAATCCTGGATATTACTCACAAAACAAAACATTTTTGTTTGCATCCATTTAATTTGTCACAATTTCTACTCAAGTTTCACAATTTTCTACATCTGTAATTAAATTCAAAGTGGTCGAAACGCATAATAAACTCATCACTGCAGGTTGTAATTTTAAGGCATCTGAATTTAGAGCTGTACACGTACATTTTCAGTTGTATTGCGTTAAAATGTTTTAGCAGAAGAAATTATGTGTAAATCATTTATAAAAACGTTCGTATGTAATTGTCCCATTGAATTTAGGTAAGAATGGCTTTATGTACAATGAATGCAGAAATTTCTTCTAGTGCTCGTAAGTCCCAATAAAACTGGGAAAGAGTAACAGTTTTTAATTACAATTCTAGATAAGAGGCTTTTCTTTCATCACAACAGTGTTGGAATAACTCCAGGTCAATATTATGCATTCGTTTTCTGTTTGGTGATAATGGAATTATATTTTAACATTCAAGATACAGTTCTACTTTTTAAGGGTTTGGTATCATTCTCTTCTCTGTGCTGGGAACTCAACTGGGGCTGTCGGCACAGAAAAGTTGTATTCTGTCAATCTCCTGTCGTTCTATGATAGATTGCCCTTTGCGAACGAAAATACAGTCATGCATGATAAGTAAGGCTGATATCTGGCCATGTGACTGAAATCCATACCCTATAAATGGCTATATTTCAATTCTATGAGGCAAACCAAAGGGTTTTTCCCCTGCTGGTAGATACACCATTCTGCAGGCAAAATGCTTCTGTTTTTTAGGTTATTAGATCAAAAGTGTATAACTGAATAAAGAATAAATGAATAAAGACTGCACAAGTTAATCGCATTACTACAGTTGAGATGAGCAGGGAATGCTAATGGCTTCACTTTCGCCATGTGATTTATGCCTACACGTGAGAGTCAAACACATTCATGAGACTTTGACAGACAGACAGACAGATGTCATTCTATTATGTCATGGATGTCAGCAGCTGTCAGTCATCATTACTTGGCAAATATAAGTGGCAATCAAAAGAGAGCAATGATTAAGGGAGTGTTTACACTTGTAGTTCGTTCTTTTGGTTATTTTGGTCCCGGACTAAAAAGGAAAATTATAGTTTGCTTAGCGTTCACACTGTCAATTTTAACACTGAACCTAAAGATACAAAACAAAAGGCATAAGAATACAGTCACAACCTGATTGGACAGCTTTTATAACATATATTTTGCAAACTTACAGAACATCCAAAAGTGCAGTTTGCACTTAATGCACTCATTGTGTGTACACTACACATGGTGGAATTTTTGCCCAATGATAACTCACTAGAGTTTTTAAAATGATTAAAGGAGTCAAAACAGCAACAGGAATTTCTCCATTGTGCTTAAAGAGATCAGTGAACTACAAGTGTGAACACATCCTAAGTCGAACAAGTGGACCGGCATGTCGCACCAAGGAACGGATGGCAGCGTTCACACTTACTCAAATGAACCGCACTAACAGAGAAATCGCACCACAGTTTGTTTAAATTGAACCAAAACTACCAAATGTGAACACCCCCTAATTCAGGGGAAAACTTTGAATCTGAAGGAAAGTGGAGAGGGAAATGAACACCAGGTGCATTGCAAACCCACAGTAAATGGACTGTGCAGAAAGGTACAAGAATGAAGGAGAGAATGTCTAGAGAGTGACAGACAGCTGAGTAAACAGAGAGTTTCACGGTACCTGCTCTCTTTAGTTACGCTAACATTTCCATGATGCGTCTGGATTAAAGTAGACACTGATGAGACTACTTGAAAGAATTTACCTTCAACAGTGCATTAATATATGAGATATGTAAATACAGTTTATGCATTAATATCTACTTCCACAATGCGCTACTGATGCTGCTGCTTAAAAGTACGTTGTGACCACAGCTGTGGGTCTAGTCTAGTGCAGTACATCTTCCATGGTTTATCTGACACGCATACTTGACGAAGAGCATTAGAAGTGCAGATGTTTGAAAAGAACGAACATGATGAAACAGCTGAGAGTAAAACACAGTTCACACTTCAAAGGTTGTGCTGAAGGATGTCATAACACTGTCTCCTGCTGGTAGAATGCGGAAATACTGGCCTAACTCAACCTTTAGGTCATTTTTCACGTCAGGTTAACATGCAGAGACAGTAAATAAGCTATTTGTTTGTTAATTTGGTAATTCAATTAAAAACACTGGAGCTATCCGAATAATACCTGGAGAAAGTGTCATGTTAGCAGTTGCTCAGCTGGTGCATGATCACCTGGAAATACGTGATTCTGCCATCTTTCTTCATGGGCTTTCAGTTCTGTATAAAAATTGTTTTGCGCTAATAACTGTGATAGAGAGTCATTCTAGAGCCACAGGAAAATGACATCCTGACAACACTAATTGGCTGAGGGCACCACAAGAATAAAGGAGAATTAAAAAATAGGCTTCCAAAAAATCTTCTGAGCTGAGTTCTAAGAGTTTGGGGGTTTTGGAATTACAGTTCCAATTAGAGCTGAAAGTCAGCTTGAAATAAAATATGACCCTGTTTACTTTTGTAGTGGAGTTGTGAATATGCTCGCCAAGGCTCCATTCATTTAATCAGTAATAGCAGTAATATAATGAAATATTTTTACAATTACTTATTAAAATTACAATTTTCTATTTTAAAATTAACTTCAGCAGCCTTTAGCAACATTTTGTAACTTTATAAATGTCTTTATTTTTTAATCAACTTAATCCACCCTAAAAGTATTAATTTCTTTAAAAAATCTTACTGAGCCCAAACTTTTAAACCATGCACACACATACAATATAATAAACCGATAATGTTAGCCATAGGCTTTGTTTTAGCAAACTCCCATTTAACATCTTGTTTCACTCCTGTTTGCAATGTGTGACATTACGGAAGTAACAGTTTGCGAACATCAATTCACAGGGACTTTAAATATCAGCAGAAACAAGCTGAAAAGTAAAAAAAAAAAAAGTGGATTACATTTCTCTTAAAAATGCCTATTAACCTCTCAACCATGTTGTCTGTAAAGGCATAGCCATTTAATTTCATAAAAATACACAGGCTAATTTCAGATTCATAAAGCCAAGTGTGACGATGACCAGTGGCAATGGCAATTGTCTCAGTGGGATGTATGGAATGAAAGAGGAAGTTGGAAGTAGAGCAGAACATGATTAAAGAAGCTGAATATTTTCCCTTCATGTAGCTCTCTCTCTCTTTCTCTCTCCAGGGATTCATGAGTTGCAGTTGTCGCCACCCCCCCCAACTTCCTCCATTTTAATCAACAGGATCTATTTACAAAGCCGATGCCTCATGAATAATTCTACAACCTCTTCAGGACAAAACATTGACTTCCTCAATGCTGGAGTTGATATTTTGGTCATGAATCATTTAGAGACACATGAGATCCGTTGTTTGTTGCCAGTGCTTAACTTCATATTTTCCCAGTTATTCTAAAGCATTTGTATTTTCCATTCACATCACGACCATGTCCCACATTCGCTAGTCCCTTTTTTTTTTTTTTTTTTTTTACAATCCTTTGCATTCCTACAATGCCACAGCAGACTGTAATTGCATACAGTCATGTTCTGGGACATTATTTATCATATGGAGCCGCAGAACAAGAGATAACATAATAGCTTTGGCCAGCTGACAACCTCCAATACAGTGGCTGCAAATTGCTGATTGTCACAAATTATTTTCACATTCATAATATAAATAGGGGAGGGTGTACAAGGAGAGTACATTTGATGTCTTGAGTCATTATTATTTTTGTAATTTGTAATAATGAATCTCTGGATTGTTGGGAGTGCAAATGAGCTCTTAATTTAGAGACTAAACATGAACATGCATTTTAATGACATCATTTGCATACATTAAGGCGGTAAATGTGGCATCCTGACATATTGGAGTGCTCAGGATTAATTGCTCGGTTGACCTGCTAAACAGAGCAGTTTAACATAGTGTGTTGTCACTCACTTATCCTTTCTGCCTCTCTTGATTAGTAACCTTTAACCGGTCGGGAGCTCCGTCTGAGTGATTCTGCAGGGAGATTTTGCTCAAATTCTGCTGCGCTGGCTGCTTGTACACAATGAATAGTATTCCTTAGACATAGGGGGTAAATAAAGAATAACACAGCTGTGTCTCATTCACTGCTGTTGGAGATGCTCAACTAATCAAATTCAAAAGGGGGGTTGAATATATATAATTTAAAGCAGTGGTTCCTGACACAGGGGTCATAACCCACACTATAGGGGTCACTAAAAATGTACAAGGGGTTGCCGACTATTCTAGTTTGAGGGTTAAAAGTAGTGATGAAATAGTTACCACACTGTTAATAAACCAGGATTCATATTTTAATTATCATTAAAACTGTACTGTTATTTACTACAGAAATTAATTTGACTTCTCAAATTTGATTTACATTTTTTTTGTAAAAGCGCTTTATTAATTTCTTCTTTTTGGTGGGACTAATATTTTAGTGTTTAATGTTGTGTACATTCTAAATACAAGAACAAGAAAGATTATTATTATTATTTTTAACCATTTAAAAGAAATAATGGTGAAACCAAAGAATAAATATCTCTGGGTTCTGGCAATATCATATGAAGAAATATCCTAAATTGCCAGAAGCTTAGAAATGTGTAATATTTCACACAGTTGAATGCAAAATGTTTCCTATAATCAGATTTTGAGCATGCATCTTATGAGCATGAAATTATATTTGAAGTATGACTAGATTTTTCTTCAGAATTTCACAATCTGATTAAATTTGATAAAAAATCTGGACTTCTATAAATGAAGTAACAGTAAATATAGTGAACCGAATAAACGGTACATTCAACATTATATCATGGGAAATGTTACAACAAGATGACATATGTTTTAACACATGCCTGTGGTTTTGTGAAAACCTTTTTTTAAATATTTTTTTTATTTATTTATATACGTTTAATAATAATTTTATTTATATACTTTCATTTCTTGCAGCATACATTCAAGAATAGTTTATTGTATTTTTTAGGATGCTCTGCCACTGTCATTTTAATACTCACTGGTTATAAAACCGCTTTTAAACAATATCTCTAATTTAATATTATATTTTGTGTATAATATTGGATTAAAATATTTAAAAATACAAAAAAGAAATTAATATAACAATAAAAAACTATTTTCATTTAATATATTAATTAATTAGGATTTAGTACAAAGGCCAAATAAAATCCAATCATTTACAAGAACAACTTGTTTTAATAATATAATGCATAATTTTGGAGCTTTAGACATTACAATATGTACAAGCATATATATTAACTCGCGTTCTCTGACAAAGGGATCATTAATTTGGGATTTCTTGGCTTTAAACCCTTGACTCAGAGGACTTGTATGTTGAAATAACGTGACGCTCGTGTTTGTGATGATGTAATTAGCGCCGACTTCACGTTTTGAAGATGGCAGCCGCTGTAAACACACCGACACCTGAGATCGGTACAACGAACCAGACTGAAGATGGATGTGACAAAAAATGCATTTTCTGTAAAATCGTGAAGGGAGAAATGGGAACCGAGCTCCTGCATAACGTGAGTGTGCTATCAGTGCTTTATTACGATATCATAACTCATGCAGATGCGCGAATGACGATAATGATAAAGAGGCTAAAGAGCACAATACACATTACAATACATGTTTCATGAAATCAATATTTGCTTATAGAAGTAACAGACCGACGTGTCCTAGCATTTATCAGAGTAGTTCTTTGCATCTTTGCAAAACGTCGTCAAGGTAGTTTCTGAATGAAGTAACGTTAATTTTGTTTTAATAAAAAAAGTAATGCGGTGATTACTCGGCCATCGTCGTCATAAATAAATTAATAAATAAAGAGTTACGTATTTTGAAATATCATCATATTTATTTCGTAAATTAATTTAAATTATGTTTTACAATAGGAACATTACACGTTCGTTAAGTCACATTACATTTAAGCACATCTAAAAACATCAGAATTTGTCAAATAGTGCTGTCAAAGTAATTACGAAAAATTTTAATTTATAAATGAAGCACAATATAACACAAATTAATTAAAATAAATCCTGTATTGTAATTATTATTTTTACCCTTTTATATGAATTAAAACCCTGTTTTTCAGGATGACACCGTGTCCTGTTTCAGAGATATCCACCCTGGAGCTCCTCATCACTATCTGGTTGTACCAAGTAAACATGTGGGCAACTGTAAATCTCTCGGCAAAGAGCATGTACCGTTAGGTAAACACGCTGTGAGTTATTCAAGACTGGTGTAAATGTTTAGACATTTCTGACGGTAGCTACTCTGGAGCCTTTCTACAGTAACTATCTGAAATAATGAGTCATATTTAACGTGTACAAGTAGTCAGACTTCCCAGCTTTGTTACGCATAGCATGCTTTACTGAGGAGTCATCTGTGCAAACTCTATTTCTGTGGTTTTTAGTGGAGAAGTTGGTGGAGATGGGGAAAGAGATACTTCAGAAGAATGATGTGACTGATTTAAATGATGTTAGGTAATGAAAAACATCTGCCACTTACACGAAAATCAAGTCCTTGTTTATGAAGCATGCAGAACATTGTGAGTTATGTTCTGATGCATCACATGCCAATTGTATTTCCAAGGTTTGGGTTCCATTGGCCTCCATTCTGTTCCGTCACACATCTGCATCTCCATGTTCTCGCACCCGTCAGTCAGATGGGCTTCGTGTCCCGCTTGATCTACAGGCTGAACTCGTATTGGTTTGTAACGGTAAGTAATCAAATGAACAAACAAACAATGCAATCCACTATTCACTATAGTTTAGTTCACAACTAAATTACATCCACTAAAACTAATAATCATATTCCCTTGGAGCGGGTTATTGATGCATTAACAAACAAAATGTTTTCTGAGCGCAGCAAGATGTTGCCAGTTATTACATCTGTTGAATGAGACCTTTTGTCATGTAATTGGAACAAGCAAATTGTATTAAATTAAAATGGACAAGCTACAGTGGCTGGGGGATGAAAACCTTTTTTTGTTTTGTGTGGAGAAATGTCACAGTCTTACCAATTCTACTACTATAAAATGATTTCTGTATGTTTTAAATCATAGGATTCTTTTCCTTGCTTTGGAGTGTGCAAATGTATAGCTAACCCTTGAATGTCTTTATTTTGCAGGCCGACCAGTTACTCCAAAGGCTGAACTCTATGAGCTGAATGTACTGGAAGTTAGAGGAACTCAAAATACATTAATGTTTGAGATGCCCAGAGCCACGTTACTCATAATAACAGTCCAAATCAATCTGTTTGTGATGACAAAAGGTCACAGATATGTGCCTCAGGGTTGTAATACTCATAATGCTGTGTTTTCTGTTAGTTATATCGTCAGCCAGACGGGCTAATCAAATTTGAAGCTACAAAACTGCAGATACTTTTAAATTGCTTTGGGGGGAAAAAAGCATGCCGAATAGTATAATGACATTGCTAAATTTGACAGAATCATTAATCTTTTACAGATTAATTTAACAGTTGGGATTCTTCCAGTTTTACTAAAGTAATATGATTTTTAAGGATACAGAGCTGTGACAAAGAGTTTTTAAATATGAATGAGCTAAAAAATAGTAATTAATCTCAATAATTAGCATTGACCTTTAACCTCACACTAGCTGAATGATTTTGGCATCAGAATACATGGCAGTGTTTTTGTTATTCTGTACTGCAACACTGATGCAAGAGCAGTTGTTTTTCTTCCTTCATGACACTAAGTGAAAGTTTTTACTCTGTTTATGCCATGACATAGATTGTACTGTATTGCCTCAGATGTATTTAATTATTGAGTGGTGTAAGGTTGTATATGTATAAGCATGTAAACAAAATAAATAATATCCTGCATATGTGTTATCTGCTTTTTAATAGTTTTTGTGTTTCCAAAACTATCACATTATCATCACTATAAATATATTTTATATTAATTATATTTAGAATAAGTTCAAAGCAACTCAATACAGAACAGTTGAGCTGTATTTTCTAGTCAATACTTGTAATTTTCTTGTAAGTGATTCATTATATGAGAAAATTACTCCGTTGCAAAAAAAAAAAACATTTTGAAAGGTTTAGGAAAACATTGTGTGCCTTAACACTGCATCAAAGTGATGGCATGTTAATGTGATTATGGTTTGAGAATATGGCTTGCCAAGACTACAATGTTGCACTGTGTAATTTCTGAGGATAAATCATTGTGGAGAGATATCATCAGAATTAAGTCATCTGCAGGTTGCCCTGCTGAAAAAAAAAAAAAAAAACCTGCTTAATGGAATAATTCACCCAAAAATGAAAGTTTACTCACCCTCAGGCCATTAGCATTACATCACTTGCTCACCAGTGCATCCTCTGCAGTGAATGGGTGCCGTCAGAATGAGAGATAAAAACATCACAATAATTCACGAGTAATCAACACGACTCCAGTCCATCAATTAACATCTTATGAAGTGAAAAACTCACTCTGACGGCACTATTTTTCTCAACAATTCACTGCAAAGGATTCATCAGTGAGCAAGGGATGTAATACTACATTTCTCCAAATGTGTTCTGGTGAAGAAACAAACTCATCTACATCTTGGATGGCCTGAGCAAAGTTTCATTTTTAGGTGAACTATTTCTTTGAAGTACCTCTAAAACCAGTAAACAGACCAGCCTAACTAGGCTGATAGACCAACTAAGACCAGCAAACCATTTTCAGACTGGTTTAAGATGTTTTTAAGTGGGAACTAGCAGCCCCTAAAAGCAACATTGACTTAACAAATGGTATGAGAGGGGCAGGACTACCTGTCTGGTTGACCAATGACAGACAAGACTGTTTTGAATCCTGTTTGGAAATCATTATTTTTCCAGTTCTTTTTGGTGGTACTTAAAAAAAAATAACAGCATATACCAGTTTGCTACATTTAAATTCAATACACTCCGTTTAAATCTCATTAGCATAAGTTTATTTGGCCAACAACTGACTCCTAACCCATGTTCAAGTAAAATGGATGTCTATAAAGCAATGTTGGACAGGCAGGCACATGGTGTCAATCACTGCTGTAAATCACTGTAACAAGGTGATGAGCACTCCATCATCTCTCCCCTGCCACAGCATCTCTCCTTCAAAGTGCACCAGCCCTTGCTTGCGTGCTCGCAGCAGAACTCCCACTAGATTATTAGAGATAGTGACGTATCTCTCAAACAGTATCCCGAACCGCACAGACACTCTGCCATCGTCCCCGCTCTCTCCGATCTCCCTAATGACCTGGCAGAGCTCTGTGACCTCTCTGCTGATGTGAGAGTGGGCGTCTTTTCCTCTCTGCTCAGTTTTGGAGCCCTCTAAGGGCCTGCCGTAGCCCTCCTGTCCTCGCTGGATCTGCGGGGGAATCACCTTGCCGTTGCTGAAGGGATTGTGTTTCTGATACTCGCAGTGGTCATTGGACCATTTCTGCCAGTTCTCTGTCAGACCTTTGACGGATACGGTGCAGGTCTCCGCCCTGTCGTCATTAGGCTGCGCAGGTGCTTCGTCTGTCTCCATGGTGACCTTTGGCTCACAGGACAGCTCTAGTTTTCAGCATGCTTCACTGTTGGAACAACACAGGCTGTGAGTGAGAAGATTGCATGTCGTACAGCCTTTAAATAACTTAAAGCTTCATGAAGTCTACAAGTAAGACTGACCCGATGTAATCAATACTAGCCGGGGCACTTAAGCTAAACTATATCATACAGATAGATTCTAGGAAAAATGTTCCAGGTTATTGTTAACTAAAACTAAATCTATAAAAATAGTTAATTGAAATAAAAGTATAATAAAATATAAATATTAGATGAAACTAAATGAAAATTAGAAATGTTGCCTTTGTCAGCTAAATGAAATACGTTGAAGCACTACAATTACCAACTGGAAATAAAACTAAAACTGAAATATAAATAAATGAAAACTAAATTGTAAAATTAACATATAAATAATACTAAGAAAACACAGTTCCAGGATTATAAAACTGGGCATATAAATACATATCTTGGTGTAGTGTGTGTTTAAAGTTTCACACTGTTTACACACAGATCACTGAGCACAAAAACAGCCAGACACGAGAATATTTTTTCCCCCCAGGCCGTATCCCACATGAACAACACATAACACACCCCGGTACTGTACATCTGTAAATAACTCCTCAAACCTTCATCTGTACATAGGACACATGCACATTCACAGTTCTGTCTATGGACATTTTTCTTTCTGTATATTTTTCTTTGTATATTTTTACCTTAATTATATGTTGTCTCTGTTTGCACTGTTGTCTGTTTGTACTGTATTGTTTCTGTACTGGAAGCTCCTAACACCAAGACAAATTCCTTGTGTGTGTGCAAACACACTTGGCAATAAAGCTCTTTCTGATTCTGATTCTGATTCTGATTATGTTATTTGGCTCAAATTTTGAAGACTTTAGGGAAAATAATGCTTACTAGGAAAAATTATGATGATCAGGAGAAATGTAGCTTATAATTTTTATAGGTGACATTTCAGATACTGATTATTATATTCAACTACATGTATCAGTAATATTAACTCTTTCTGGAAATATCACATATTCATACTGAAAAATGAAATTATTATATTATATTATTAAAATTGCACGTAATGCAGCTTCTTTTAATTTTATTATTTTAATCATTCTTCTTTAAATTTGAAGAACAGTTATATATTCATCAACCTCAGTTCCAGTTCAATTCAAATTGAATTTATTCTCAATAATAATTCATTCTCAAAATACAGAACAATTGGGACATTAGAATTGAAACATTATTCTCAGTTCTATTTGGAAGGTTGCAAAGCCTGCATGAAACGGCACTATATACAATACACATATATACAACCATACTGTACATGAAACTATATACAGAACACTGCAGCTTATAAGATTATTAGTGACAATCTATGACAGCTTAGTTTAACGATGTAATCAACTTTACAAAGATTTATTTGACATCGAAATATATGTATCACACGTTAGGTGTATTATAATAAAACCTTACCGCCTTTGTTTGTCTTCTTGAGGATGGTTGTCATGCTGTAACAGCGATGGAAGTGGATACATTACAAGTTGAGCAGTAGATACTTTTCTGACCTCAGGTGAGAGTGATTGACGTGCAAACCAACCAATCAGAGCACGAGAATCATGTCACTGTACGAGATGATGAACCAATGATGGGGAAGATTTTAGCCTCTTAAGAAGTTAATGAGTGTGTAGATAAGATTAAAAGATATCATCAGGTGACACGAAATCTTTTCCATTTTCAAAAAGGACTATATACATAAATTCATAAGATAAAAATCATTCGGCTTTCAGGAACACACAATTGTTCCGACCCCAAAGGCAATTTACTTATTTTTACTCATGGGTATGAGTTACAGTAGTTAAAACAGGCATTGACAAGTACAAATGTCTAATCCTTTTACAAGACTTTCGCTTAGGCGATTAACGTACGGGGATGCCAAATAGGAACTGTTGTTACGAGCACAATTTACTCATCGGACGATGTTGAATGTAGCACACAAACATGGCTCTCCACTGTGTTCGAGCGTGCAGACAATATTTACTTCATCTTGCACATGATAACGTCGAGTTCAGATTACCGGTACAAACCTTCAGTTCACTCAGACCTTCGTGTCAATATGCTAGAATTAATCTGTCAGAGTGTACTTTGGATTAGAGAACTCATTACTCACAGTTCAATTCAGTTTTGTAGAGTAATTATTTTAATTTAAATCTAAGATCGAATTGTGTTTGGTAGATATTCATATATCACTCTCTGAATTATTGTTTACAGGAAATAAAAGCATTGCTGTCTCTAAGGAACCGTCCATTTGATACATCAGAAACATTCAGCGAAAAGGTAATCCCCAATTTTTTTTCACTTGACATAAGTAATTGGTATGTTATTTATTTTCTTACAACTCTAACTTTTTTTTCTCATAAGTCTCCCTTTTGGCAACTGAATGGCTTATCGGAAGATGATATACGGAGTGTCATGTCCAGAACGGTTTGTGGAAAGTAGGTTGTTGTAGTGTTTTATTACACTTACATTAAATGCTCAAGATGATAAACTATTATAAATATCACTCCAATTTAATTACTCTAATCAAGACTCTGCATGTGTTTGAATATAGTCAACGATTAGCTTAAGACTATGAATATTTCATGGGTGAAACCATGGGTGCCATCTTTCAATTGTTTATATTAGTTAATTACATGAGTTAACATGAACCAACAATGAACAATATTTCTACATCATATATTTATCTTAATGTTAATTTCAGCATTTAAAAATTCAAGACCAGTAGTAGTTAACATTAGTTAACGCACTGTGAATTAAAATTAACAAACAGTGAACAAATGTATTTTTTAACAAAGATTAATAAATGCTGTTAAAATATATAGGCCTATTGCTCATTGTTAGTTTGTTAATTGACATTAACAAGCAAAATAACCTATTGTAAAGCCTTAATTGAACAAAACAAAAAAACAGTAATATTTTTTTTAATTGCTGCATTTATGTAAAGTTTAATATTGATTTCAAGGTCTGCTTTTGAACTTTGGGGTCATGGAACAACACCAGATGAGCTTAGGACGTCGTTGTTGGCGTATCCAGCAGAAAACATGGTTTGTTCATGTTCTCCTCTTAATAAATACAATGTGATTTACAGAAAGTATCTCTGAATAAACTGTCTCTTGTATTACTTCTTCACAGGCTCCATATCTACAACAAAATTCAACTTATAAGATCAATGTCTACACTTTCAACAAAACATTAGTTTTTAAGGACAGAATCAACAAGATTGATGTAAGTATTTTGCTGTATTTACATGTTTGTACATTTTGAAAACCTGATTCTGTGAAATGCAATCCATAATTGGTGTTAATTTAGCAACAGCTTTAAAGGCAGGGTAAGCGATTTCTGGAAGCCAATGTTGATATTTGAAATCACCAAAATAAACACGCCCCTACCCCAAAAGGGTCTCACCCCTATTTTGATAGATCTGCCCCACATATACGTAGCCTACGCAACCCAGGCAACGATTAGTTCTGTGAAACATAAGCCGCTTTTCCACCGAAATTACCTGGAACAATATGTCCCAGGAACTTTTTTTCCCCCAGACCTGTTGCTCTCTGCGTTTCATCACGGTCTAAAGTACCGAGAAGATTAGGCAAATAGTCTGGTGATGTAACGTTAGGTCTGCACGCATTTCTTAATACCAAGTACGCAAATTTCGGACTTGCATCCTCTGTAGTTCGGACTTCACGAGTTAGACTCAGGAGTGTTAACTCCCGCGGACGGAACGACGCAAGTCCGGTAATTCTGCGAAGAGCAGCGTATTTGATAACATCAGTCAGCTCGCCTCGGCTACTGCAATCTTCCTCACTGTATTTACAGATGAAATATATCAAACACCACTACCTCTTTTCGTTTCATTTAAACATATTAATAGCCGCAGAAATGTAGTTCAGGGAACGTACATGCATTACAATGAAACGAAATATTATATCAAACATTGCCTGTTTTCATTTTTATTTTAACATATTAATAGAACAATAGAATAAAGACCAAAGATTACCTGTTAGATTTACCCAAAACAAATTATATCTTATGTTTAACCACTACAGAGACATCAGAGCCAGCGGCAAATGTCAGAAGGACTAGCCGAGGTTATGCTCCTCTCTTCGGGATACATGAGCACTGGGCGCCCGGTGATCGCGTGGAGCTCACGTCTCCGAAATCGGCGAAGCACATTTTCAAATAGGCGCTGTTTTTATAAATAAACCGCAGATTTGAGTTTTAAACAACTACATTCTCACCTGAAATACAAGCGTCCAGTGTAGGTAGACTTTAGCTGTTGTGGTGCGCCGCGTCCGGTGTAGACGCGCTGTTACTCACCTATCGGGAAGAAACAAAGCAAACTCGGCGTCCGATCGCAGGCCTTCCTCTCCTTGAGTTCTCTCCAGCGCTGAAAAGCTGATCCGATAATTACACAGGTCCTACTTCTTGCCTCATCGTTCCGCAGACGTTTTCCTCTTTTGTTTTTTATCTGCCATCTCTATCTTTCTGTCGCTCGGCTCGGCTGTTCACTGAATGCTCTCTCCTCCACATCATGAGTAGACACGCCCCTTACTGCTGATTGGCTTCAAGTTTGTTTTGGTACTCGGCCACTACTCAGTTTTCTAAAACGTTTTTGAAAAATCGCTTACCCTGCCCTTTAACAGCAAGTTTGGATGTCTTCTGTTATGGACAGTGAACATCATATGTGTAAATATAAAATGCATTTTTGCCACAGGCTCTAGACTTCTTGTCATTTAAAGGGACAGTCAATCTAAAGGATCCAGAATATATTTTCTGTTTGCTTGAGGATTATGGCTCTGATCCTAATGACATCCCAGAGGAGCCTTTCCACATGTACTTTGGGAGATGGGTGAGCAGCTCTTTCCACATATATAACAGTTCAGAATCAGAACGTTTCTGCTGTAGTTTTTGGATTTGTAAAATGCTTGATTTGTGCCCTAGAAAGTAAAGCTGAATGATGTCTTTGAAATAAAAGTTAACCTACTGTATTAATTCTTAAATATTAAACTGTTTTCTCTTCAGATTGCAGATGGTCAGAGAGAATTAATTCGCTCTTATAGTGTGAAGAAGAGACATTTCATTGGGAACACTAGTATGGACGCTGGCCTCTCCTTCATCATGGCCAATCATGCCAAAGTAAAGGCTGATGATTTGGTTTACGATCCTTTTGTTGGAACAGGTGAGGAAATGTCCAAGTGCATAGAAGGCTTTTAAATACAACCATTCATGTCTCTTGACATAAATTCAGACTCTAATATCTGATTTGATGAGCCACATTTGAAGTTGTTGTAAAATAGCCATCATATACACTGTTGTTCAAAGGTTCGGGGTCGATAATATTGTTAAATGTTTTTGAAAGAAGTCTCTTCTGCTCACCAAGGCTGCATTTATTTAATCAAAAATACAGTAAAAACAGTAATATTGTAAATATTATTAAAAATTAAACTTACTGTTCTCTATTGTAATATTTTTTTTTAAGTGTAATTGATTCTCATGATGGCAAAGCTGAATTTTCAGCAGCCATTACTCCAGTCTTCAGAAATTATTCTAACATGCTGATTTGATGCTCAAGAAATATTTCTTATTATCATCAATGCTGAATTTTTTTTTGTAATGCATTATCAATTTTTTTTGATGAATGGAAAGTTTAAAAGAATAGTAATTTTTAGTAGTATTGCATTTGATCAATTGACATATTTATTTGTTCATTTAATAATTATTAGAATTTGAAACATTATATTGGTGTTTCTTCAACAACTAGTATTAAAAAGTCAGTTTTAATATAAAAAGTCATTCAGCAAAGTCAGTGTATAAGTTTCTCATCCAACACGCCATGTCAGCTATCTTTATTCTGCAAATTAATTCATTTAGTCTTGCAAAATGGGTTTGTTTGGCACGTTGTTAATCAGAACAGTTTAGATGCTTCATTTTGGGCCAAACTGAAGCAGGTGTTTGTGTTTGTTTCTCGTTCTGAGTGAAATCACATCTGACAGCTTGTCTGGGTGATTGAAGATATGTGCCATCATCTTCTGTTTCTTATTTGTGTCTAACACAAACCAGGAGCAGATCTCTATATCATTTTTTTTTGTGATGGCTCAGAAATTCTCACTTTTCAATCTCAGTTGGCCCACTTTTCCTCTTTCTTTTGACTTTGAAAAGACACTTTCGAGTGTCATCAGTCAAATGAAGGATTGCTGGCTTTCTAATCAGCATGGGGCTGCATTTCTCTCTGTCTCTTTCCCAAAGTGTGGCTTATTGTGAGTTTGTAGCGTGCCATGATGTTGCCAGGGCTTTATCATAAGTCTGTTGTCACCACATGCGCTGAGATCTGCAGGCCAGATGTGCTTATTTAGTTGAATGCTCTCTGGTTGCCTGGAAATCCTTATAGACCATACTTTTAAAGTGTCAAGCAGATATAAAGATATATCTACAGTCAGCTATATTGCAGAGATTACTTGTATTATTATTATCTTAAATTCTGTAATGATCATTTTCTTACTCCGTTTTGTTTTCAGGTAGTCTTCTGGTAGCATGTTCACACTTTGGGGCTTATGTATGTGGAACAGACATCGATTATAACACTATCCATGGAATAGGTATGTTTTTTTTAAAAGCCTTAAAATAATTTTCTCCTTCAGTGAGTACACACCTGTGAGCATTTAAAACTGTTGCAGGAAAAGCCAGCAGGAAGAATCAGAAATGGAGAGGACCGGATGAGAACATCCGAGCGAACCTGCGGCAGTATGGGGCTGAGAGTCTCTATGTGGACGTCATGGTGTCTGATGCTTCCAAACACGTTTGGAGAAAAAATGCACAGTTTGATGCCATTGTTACAGACCGTACGTTCCTAGAAACGTAAGGTCTTCAAAGGTGAAGGGTGTACAATTTATTTTTATGTTAAAATACTATAGCACACCTGATTGGACTAGTAAAAACAAGCTGTTCCAAGCTGGATTTTCAGTTGCATGGGAATACTGTTTGTAAACATTGTTTAATTATGTTTAGTGGTTCATAAATTACACGCTTCACCTTTAAAGCCACATTATTTTTTATTTGTTACTATTAACTGTTGTTTTGAAGCTTCAAGTGTTTTTCTTTTCCCTTGTGCAGCTCCATATGGTATTCGTGAGTCCACAAGGAGAACGGGATCTCATAAAGATATCATCAAACCTCCTGAGGACTTGTAAGCCTATCAATTTATCCACCTGCATTTTTAATGGATCCACTTGAAACACCCTTTAGATATGAGCCAGTCATCCAGTAATCTTTTGCCTCACCTCTAACACAACAAATGGTACTATACAGTTACAGTTACACTAGCATTCAAAGGCTTTTTAAAATGAAGTCTCCTGCATTTTTTTGATCAATAATACAGTAAAAAGAGTAGTATTGAGAAATAATATTACAATTTAAAATACCTTTATTTTTTTTATATTTTTAAATGTAGTTTATTCCTGTGATGGTAAAGCTGAATTTTCCGCAGCCATTACTTCAGTCTTCAGTGTCACATGATCCTTCAGAAATCATTCTGATTTGGTGCTCAAGAAACATTCGTAACACTTTAGTATAGGGACAAATTCTCACTATTAACTAGTTGCTTATTAGCATGCCTATTATTACCATATTGGCTGTTTATTAGTGCTTATAAAGCACATATTCTGCATGACCATATTCTACATCCCTAATCCTACCCAATACTTAAACTTAACAACTACCTTACTAACTATTAATAAGCAGCAATTTAGGAGTTTATTGAGGAAAAAGTCATAGTTAATGGTTTGTTAATGGTGAGAAATGGACCTTAAAATAAAATGTGACCCAAATATTATTTTTATGATCAGTACTGAAAAATCTTTATATATTTATATACTAGTTACTAATGTTTATTCAGGCCTGAGAAAATAATAATATTTAATAATAATGTATTTAAGACTGTATCAGATTTTGATGTTCACTAGGAAACCGATTCTTGTGCTTAATGAAACAGTTTACCCAAAAAATGAAAATTGTCATCATTTACTCACACTCATGTTGTTTCAAAACACTTATGGCTTTCTTTTCCCCATGGAACACAAAAGGGGGCAGTCGTGGCCTAATGGATAGCGAGTCGGACTTGTAAGCGGAAGGTTGTGGGTTCGAATCTCAGTTCCGGCAGGGATTGTTGGTGGGGGGAGTATCCTCCTTCAATACCACGACTGAGGTGTCCTTGAGTAAGGCACCGAACCCCCAACTGCTCCCCGGGCGCTGTAACATGGCTGCCCACTGCTCCGGGGGTGTGTTCACTTAGGATGGGTTAAATGCAGAGAATACAATCTTAATCTTAAGATAATGTTGTGTATAATGTATTAGTCAACCTTTTCCATGCAATTGCAATGCTACAAAAAGCAACATTTTGAATTGATTTGTTCATAAGACTTTGATCAATTTGTGATTGGTGAATGAGACAATCTTTTGCACATTCAAAAATGTTCCCAATTTCTTCACTTCTGCTCCATTGGAACAACTTGAGGGCAGGTAAATGATGACAGACTTTCCTCTTTTATTTTTTATTTTTTTTTATCCCTCTTGAGATTCTGAGTTGATTATATTTTTTTGTGTTTCATATCCTAATGCAGCTCTGGAGAGAGTCACGTGCCTGTTTCAATGGCGTATCACCTGAGTGATATCTTTGCCGACCTCTTGAATTTTGCAGCCCACCACTTGGTTTTAGGTGGATGTCTCGTCTATTGGCTTCCAATCTACAGACCAGAGTAAGTACATCTAATCAAACTGCTTGATAACATTCACTAACTTTATCAGATGCAGCATATTCCTCTAGTACAGGGATCCTCAAATCTGGACCATTCCTGCAGAGTTTAGCTCTAACCCTAATCAAACACACCTGGGCATGCTAATCAGCGTCTTCAAGATCATTAGAAAATCACAGGTAGGTGAGTTTGATCAGGGTTGAAGCTAAACTCTGCAGCAGATTGGACCTCCAGGGAAAGATTTGAGGAACCCTGCTCTAGCATATGTACTGAATCAGTCACTAGGGGGCTATCTTGTACCTTCCTATGCCTGTGGATCGAAACTCAAAGCACATCAGTTGCTCAAGCCCCCTGTTGAGGTGGTGTATGTTAAACCTGCTCAGGCTTGTTGACCTGCGGTCAGCCCAGCAGAGGAGCAGGTGTGAAGCCGTGGGATATTTCCCACTGACCACAAACAGCAGTGTCCACAGATCATGCTATCCACTGATTACAGGGCCCGGGAAGAGCTGTGACTCAAAGGAGGGGCCCACCGCTTGATCTATACCCTTTACCTCATCTCTGTCTCGCTTATAGACAGATTTTCCATCATATAGTTACGGGATTCACTCCCACAAGATTGCTGATGCCAACAATAATGAATTTAGCTTGCGTTGTCTTGATTTAATACATGAATGAAGTGCTTTCCAAGTAGGGATGTGCAGATACAGTCACATATTTTTGTTCATTCATATAATATCCTACAGATTAATTAATGCCGTACAATATCCAGCTCTAATTCAAAGTGTGTCTGGCACAATATTAACAAAATACTAGTATGATAGTGGAAGTGAAAGATCTGTATTATACACTACGTTCAACTTTTATTCAGCAAGTACACATTAAATTAATTGATCAAAAGCTATTTAAAAATACAAAAGATTTCTATTTCAAATAAATGCTGATCTTGAATGTTTTGTTCAGCAAGAATTCTGAATTAAAAATGTATCACATAAAAATAATATAATAAGAAGAAGAAATCAGCATATTAGAATGAGCTAATGGCTACTAAATATTCACTTTTGCCTTCACAGGAATAAATTACATTTTAAAATATATTAAAATAGTACACACTTATTTTAAATTTTAATATTATTTCACAATAGTACTGTTTTTTACTGTATTTTTTTGATCCAATAAATGCAACCTTGGTGAGCATAAGAGACTTTTTGCAAAAACATAAAAAAAATCTTCATGACCCCAAACTTTGAACAGTACTGTGTATCTTTATCACTAAGTGCAGCAGAGAGTCAGAACCAAACTACACACAACTGAACTCCAGTATATCCGGCCGACGGGTCAGAAGTGTATCTGGTGAATGTGTTGGGGTCTGCAGACAGGAAGGATTTAACTAAGAAACCAGCATAGCTGTCAGTGACATCACCACAAGGAGGCGCTGGCGTCAGGAGCTTTATGACCACATCTTCAGAGCCGGCGTTAGTATAGCAACACTTGTGTTTATAAACTTTGGTGTCAAAGGAGCAGATGACTGCTGCTGGAATCTGGGGCTTCGACGCTGATTACCCTTGTAACAGTCAGAAGTGGAAACAGCCCTCAGTATCCAATTCATTCACTTTGTCTTGAGGAGAAAGTTCACAATCGAGCCCCAGGCCAAATTAAACACTTCTTCCATAGTAAACATCAAACGTCTGGTGACGCAATGGGTCACTTGTTACAAACAAAACCAAATGAGGTATGACAGAGAAAAATATCCGAACATATTTTAATAATGTCCGCGGTGATCTAGACGTCAACATGACGCTAAAAAGTGAGTCTTTTGATTCAGTCAACACATCTTTGACCTTTGTTAATTGGTTTGTTACCACTGCGTATTTTTGCAAATAGAAGAATAATCTCTCTTACGGGACACAGACGTCATGAAGTGAAGGCAGAGATGAGTGTGAGCCACATGGGATGTTAGTCAGGCATTAGTACCCCATAATGCACTAGTCTGTTCTGACTCATTGCCCTATATTCAGAAATGTGATTCTGTCATGTGATTTCTGTGGATTGGGTTCTCCAGAGGGCCCTTCCTGGAAAGCTGACATTTGTTAGACATTTCTCCAAGGTGACAGGAGTAGCTCCGTGTAAACAGTGTGATGGAGAATATGTAAGCTTTGTATGCCTCCTTGTTTTGCTTTGTCAGGTCCGTTGAAAAGAGGGCACATAATTTATGATTTGTTTGAAACACAGCTAACTGCGTGTGCGCAATGGTTTGTGGATCACTGGCTTTGTGTGGATGAGGTTCAGCTAGAGCTAGCAGCCCTCGAACCGATTTTTTTCATTGATTTCAGACGCTAGCCATATTTACGTAATCGTCTGAAAAATGAAGGGAGTCGATGCGTGAGAACGCGTCTGTCAGCGCTTGAATGTTAACAGCCCACCAGCTCAACTCCCTGCTGAGTTAATGTCCCTACTAAATGTCTTCACTGCCTCTGGGAACAACGAATAGTTCGGATGTTCTCAGTGGTTCTGGTTAGATGGGCTCTTATGGTTGTGGCAGGGCTTCAGATTTAAAATGGTCACAAATGCGAAAAATTGCTAAAATATGTGTTTTCAGAAGTTATTTTGTAAAATCGGTCTTTAGAGCATGATATATTAACAAATCAGTGCTACAACAAACACAGGGAAAGCTGTGTAATCCAATTCGAAGACAAGGACTTTTATGAGCTGATTATTTTTTATGCGTCAGCCAGAAGAATTCAGGACACTTGCTGTGTCTCAATCCGCATGAAATCCATTCTAAGTAGTATTTGAAATTAGAATTAGCTTGTCCTAAATCTTAGTATGTTGAAATTAATATCCTGAAGGATCTAATGGCTAATATTGCCCGCAATTCATTGTGCTTTGAAGGAGGATTTGGTTCAGAACTATAAACACAATTTAAAAAGAGTAGGCAAAAATTGGGGTGCAGCGACTGCTTTGAATTTGCTTGTGAGTTAGCAGTTTGAATCAGACTCGCTTGTTATTATTGAATCGCACATACTGATTATGTAATCACCACAAACCAATGGTGATTCAAAGGTTGTTGTTTTTTTCAGAAAGTTTGCTTTGTCAAGCTGTTTCGAACTCCTGAGACTAACTTTGTTTTGACCTGGTTTTGTTCTACATCATTGTAGTTCGTTCTTTGTTTTTGCTTAGGGCTTTTAGGGCTTGAAGTATATTAGGGCTTTTAGCTTTAGGCCATTTTAGGGCTTTTTTTTTTTTTTTTTTTTTACATGGTTCAGTGAACCATTTAAAGTTCATAACTGACTCCTTTGCTGAACTGAAAGTCTTTTTTTATCATCTTCAAAACAAAAAAGAATAAATCCTGCACACTATCCACACTTGCAAATGTATCAAAATATAAATTGGTCATGTTGTTTTAAAATTGGATTGTCGGAATTGTTTGCCTGATAAAGGTCATTGACCGAAACGTTGTGAGAGAATAAATGTATATTTTGATACATTTGATAGTGTGCGGGATATATTCTTTTTTTTTGTTTTGAAGTTGAACCTGTTTTTTGGTCGTTGTTCCTATATGCGCCTATTGATTATACCTACAGGTGTGTGAGGGTAATTGTTAATTTGATTTTTATCATTTTCGAAATGAACCAGGAATTATTGTGAATCATTATTGTAATGCAAACTTTAGGTTCGAGACGCTTAGATCACTTACATCAGCAATTTTGAATTAGAAAAAAAAAAAATTCTTTGGTTGTTGTTTAGCATATGATGTCTAATTATAAGGTTCACTTTGTTGATTTGTTGATTAAAAATCAATGTTCTTAATGTTTCATGATATATTTTTAGCTAGCTTCATGTTGATTTTATTAACTTGCTAAAAGTCAAATTTAGTGAGAAGTTTTGTCTGTAACCCAGCAAATGTGGTCACAACTTTCCTGCTATATTTGCATTTGCAAAATTTCAGTTTAATGTATCACCCCTTTTCCATTGCTATGCAGTGCATGTGACGCACAAAAGTGAGCAGTGGCACAATTTCAGCAACAACAGCTGATAGTTGTGACATCCCCTACCACTATCAAGGTGTTTCGTTTGGTAAGCGTGCTGCTGGCTGATCTGAAACATACTGTGGTCTGCAGGTACTGTGAGGAGATGGTGCCTCTTCACCCCTGTTTGACTCTCATCAGCAACTGCGAACAAACTCTGTCCAGCCACACATCACGAAGACTCATCACCATGGAGAAGACCAAGGAGCCTGAGGTATGTGAGGCTTTTTTGGGTGGAGACCCCTTGGTCTAAAGATGAGCTTGATATATGCAAACTGTCCTGAACATGTTTTATACTGTTACGTCTTTTATGGCGCCAATCTGAAAATAATCCTGCCATCTGGCTGTGATTGACTCTCTGTTTTTACACCGCTTTAATGACTTAATCACACATTGTATGGAAAACAATCCATCTTTGTATTTGACAACCACTTCACTTCAAAACCCCAAATTGTTCCCATAAAAGCTTTCCTGAAACACACTCACTCACGAATATTTACTCAGACTGGCATGTGTCTCCACCGATTTATGCTCCAAACCTGGAACGTATATGTTATGTGTAGATGTCATGTCCTTGTCTTAATCCTGAACAAAGCCAAAAAATGACTATCAAATCAGTCTCTTCTGTGAAAAACTGGCTCATTTCCCAAAGCTCAAGTAGCTCTGATGTGATCTTGGCATGGGATCCGTCAATAGAATTGTGGAGATCTCTGCAAAACTTCTCCTCGTGTCCGTCCAGCAGTAGCTAAAAAATAACATCTGAATAGTGTCCGTCGCTCATTGTTTATGGATGTTTATCCTAATATCCTTGATCGGCTCTGTTAGACTGTTCTACAATGCTTTTCACATGAATTATAATATTAGGTTTAGAGTTCTGTTGCTTTTGTTTGAGAACAGTCTTGTTGCATTATGGGATAAATATTACCCAGTGTAGCTTATTTTTAGAACAGAACGCAGGACTTTTAGGAGCTTAGCAGATCTAGCATTAGTCCATAGCTGTCAAACAACTCTGAGTCAAGATGAGGCCCTGTTTCTGCCTTGTCTCATTCTCTTTCTCTCTGTTTCCATCTCTCTCTCTCGCTCTGTTGTTTCTCTTTACATTTTGCATTTTGGCACATAGATTCTGTGTGTCCTCATGTCCCCTGCTGAAGAACCTACACCAAACATCTGGTTTTCTTCTTGGGTAAATTTGACAAAGAAATGTCCGGGTCACAAACCAAAACTATTGGATTATGTATAGCATTAAAAAAACAAGACCTTTTACTTTGTGACCTTTTTCTGACAATTTGTTACATTTTTGTAAAGCACTGCAGTTAATGATGGACACAATAAATATATATTTAATTATATTATTGGTAGAGATCGACCGATATATCGATTTACCGATATTTTTCCCGATATTTAAGCATTTTCGGATATCGGTTTTGAATCGGATTTTCCGATAAAATCTTGTGGGTGTTTTAAGAATTGCACGCATGACATTACAGCGCATCTGAGGGGAGAGAGACAACGGCGTGCACAGGTAAAGTATTACTTGCTTTGCTGTAATTAGTACATTTTATTTAACATAACAGCCATTAATGCACAAATTAGATGTGATACATATGCTTGATATGTAGTTTATGCAGCTTGGCTCTAAGAAATAGACGAGTCACGTAAGATAATCCGTCAAGTCCTGTCCCAATAAAGACGTCTTTGCATGAATTAAATAATACAGCCATGAATGAGCGCAAGTTGGAAGTAAAAGCCGCTGAATTAAATTCTCTCTCTGTTGTATATTTGCTCATCATTAGTCTCGTGAAGCCGCTTCATATTGCTGTTCACTCAGTGGGTTGATGCTCAGGAAATGCTACAGCACGGCCACCGCATGTAACTTTTAAAAATATTCACTAAAACACCGTAATTATATAAACATTTACTATATAACCATCAATTCCCTAATAAACATCCTAGTAAACACAACTCCAGTGTTTCCCACACATAAACTTTACCTGGGCGGGCCGCCCAGGTATATTAACGGCCGCCCAAGTATATTTGGTGACACATTTTTGTCCGCCCGAGATAATGAAACCATCCGCGATCGATTAACTAGTTGAAAATCTCCCCACGCCTGACGCGTTTCACACTGCTTGTTTGTGTGCTCAAGAACACACTCCCACAGACAAGCTCTCTCTCTTTATTTGTGGCGGGCTGCAACAATATCCACCGCCCGCTGCCATCAGCTCCGCATCTCACACACAAGAGCGCGACTTTCAGTATTTAGCAACTTTCAGACCCTTTTGGCGGCTTTTTTCCCACAACAGGTACATACTGACAAACCTAGCGACTTTTTTAGAAAATACCTTAGCTATCGTTCAATTGGAATTTGTCTCCAGTAACGTTACTGCCCCGCGAGTGCGAGATCTGACTCTCCCGGCGCAGTGTCGACTCTCTCTGCGTCTATTCTGTGCAGTGAGCGGCAGTGAAGCAGCGCATTAATTTGGCCGTAATGCAGCAAAATCGTCAGTAAATCATTTACAAAACAGCGTTTCCAAGCACCTGTCACTTACTGACTGTTTGGACTTTTAAATATGAAAAATTCGTCTGAATTGCGCATAGCTTGTTACTCAGACGCAGACAGTGCGCTGAATGAGACAAAACAGTAATACAGCCAAAACCACCGCATATAGTCGCTTTTTAGTGTAAGTTAGATGTATATTGATTTTATCAGACGATGTTGCGATTATAAATCAGGATTTAAGGAGTATAGTGAGAGTGATTCCTGGTTAACATGTAAAATTAATGGTTCCAGTGTAAAAGTAACAGTGCACTTTATTTTTTGTACTCTCAGACCCCTCTATTTATTGGTGTATAAATAAGATTTGTTTTGTTTTCTATGCAAGGAGGGAGTGATTGTTATAAATAAAATGGTTTGTTCAGTTCAGTGGTGTTGTAATCATTGTGTCAAAAACACAAGTATAACAGTAAATAAATATCGGTTCTGCATATCGGTTATCGGGCACATAAACAAACAAATTATAGGTATCGGTATCGGTTCTAAAAAATCAATATCGGTCGATCACTAATTATTGGATTAATATTTAAAATCTAACTTAAAATTAAAATAATTATATATTGAAGTGGTGTATAGTTACCGATTGCACTTTATAATCGTACTTGTATGTATCCATCTATCTTTCTAAATGTGTATATATACTGTATATGTGTGTATGTGTATGTATATATTTTAATTTAAATGTATTTTACATTTTTTTTAATTAGAAATTTCAAAAGAAGGGCATTTATTTGGTATCTTTTTGTGAAAATATAAAAGTCCTTACTGGCATTTAATTAATTTGATGCATCCTTACTGAGTAAAAGTATAATTTTTTTTAAAAACTTAACTTACTGACCACAGACTTTTGGTACTATATATATTTGCATTAGTCGCAAGAGAATATTTCTCATACAGTATAGTATACAGTAGGCTACTGAGAATTGAGAGTTGAGGATAAATGTGCAAAATTGTCATGAAAATAATGCAAAAGAAAAAATATTTTTATAGTTTCAAAATAGATGTAATTTTCTTCATGCAAAAATTTACGTTCTTTTTTTTGATGCTGTTTTTGGAGTGAAATATGACTTTGGACATTTCATGACAGTTTTCATTAGATTCCCAGTGCTTTTCATCTTCATTTGTTCATCCTGTAATTCGAATTGACATTACAGCCCACTTAGGCCACCACAGACACTAGGGTCTGTTCCTGAGGCTTGTGTGGTCTGTGTTGCGTTGTAAACTAAGGGCCCGGCGCGTGTGACCTGAACGGAGTCCTTGCTGACTGGCAGAAGGGAGTGTGTTGTAGAAGGTGCCGTTGATGGTTTGCAGGCCCAGAGCTGGAGTCATCACTTTCAGCTCACAGTCTTCCTGCCACCTCGTTAGCCTGTGGCGCAGTGTGCTTCCCTCCTGCCCTCCTCCAGCAGGTCCTGCTTAAGATCCTGGCCTCCGCTCTGAGCAGGAAAATCTGAGGAACTTAACACTCTGCTGTCTGTCATTAGGCACTTGACTGTGAGCTTGTGAAGGGAAGACATAAAAGTGTGCTGTGCTCAGCCAAACGCTCAAACCTGTTTCTGCCATTTTGCTTTAGCGTGCCTTCGTTTTTTGTGCGGTTTTGTTGAATTTATTTGAATAAGTACATCTACCTGTCAAAAGTTTGGTTAATGTTTGTGAAAGAAACCTTTTTTGCTCACCAAGGCTGCATTTATTTAATCAAAAATACAATATTGTGAAAAATGATTACAATTTAGAATAAAAATAAATTATATTTAAATTTATTTTAAAATCTAAATTATTCCTTTGATGGCAAAGCTGAATGTTCAGTAGCCATTACTACAGTCTTCAGTGCCACATTATCCTTCAGAAATCATTCTATGCTGATTTGTTGCTCAGTTATTATCAGTTTTTCTGTTTAATATTTTTGTGGAAAACGGTGATGCATTTTTTTTCAGGATGCTTTGATAAACAGAACGTTCAATGAACAGCATTTATTTGAAAAATAAGTCTTTTGTAATTACAAATGTCTTTACTGTCATCAATTTAATGCATCTTTGCTGAATAAAATCAGCATATTACAATGATTTGTCAAGGATCATGTGACACTGAAGACTGGAGTAATGTCTACTGAAAATTAAGTTTTGCCATCACAGGAATAAATGACGTAAATACTTCTGTTTTTACTGTATTTTGATTCAATAAATGCAGCCTTGGTGGGCATTAAAGATTTCTTAAAAAGTAATGCATATGACTTAGTTTCTTCCAGAACATGTAAAATAAGAAAATAACCAGCTCCACTTGAATGTAGGCTATTGGCAATAAAAAAACAATCCAGTACTGAACCAATTTGCCTTTTGAAGTTGACTGTTGTTCATAAATTCTAAAGAGAAAAATGCTAATTAAATTTAACCCTCCACCACTGAAGATTTGCTTGAATCCTGCACTTCCGATGTTCTTTATTTAAGCTGTTTAATATGCTTTCTTGCAGGATTCGGACAGACTGGCGGACCTTGCTGACCCTTGCTTCACCCCGTACCAGGGTCACAACTCTTTCAGAGAGAAATACTTCAGTGGTCTCACCAAGAAGAACGGAAAGGACACCAAAGCCACCCCAAGACATAAAGAATAAAACATGAAAATAATGGTTTAAGTAATTTTTTTAATTTTCTTTTTTATAGCATTATTGTATTTTAAATGTTTTTTCAATAAAAAAAACTTGTTTTATCAGTTGTCTCCTCTTCTTTTTATCTTTCCCCTCTCTAAAGCGAGCCCTAAAGACGCGATTGAATTTATTGCAGCATTACAAATATGTGTTGAAGATAAATTGGCGACAGGGATTAGCGTAATACTTGTTTCTCTGAGTGCTTGCAAAGTAAAAAGATGTAGGGGTGTAATGTAATGTGCCTACTGGACATTTGCAGAGAAAGATGGAGCACTGGGCTTGCTATCTAAACTCCCTTAAGAGTTTATAGCAGGTCAGGTAGACATCTGACTAATGAATCTGTCTAAGACTTAAACTCACCTCAAAGAGAGCGGTCTAGTTTAACATAAATAAGATCTCCTATGAAAATAAGGAGAGATCTTAGAGGGATTTGAGCAGAGATTTAACATGTTATATCATAAATTGGTAGATGCATGCATTTCTATTAGGATAGATCTAATTTTTGCTTTATTAAATCCTGAAGCAGATCCCAAACATTATAAAATGGTGGTGATGTTTTCTTGCACAATTCCTATTTCTGGTCTCTTTTCCCATTCAGGCAATCTTTAGAGCAAGCAGAAATTAAATGGATCATTGTTCATCTCCCGCAAGCAGATAAGCTTCCTTCCATTCCTAAACTCTCCCCTGTAGAGGACTGATGAAGTGAAAAGCCACAGAACTGTTCACACAGCCTTCAACTGTTCCAGGCCGAAACCCACTTCCCATTACAAGATGAGCTCACATTTGTTTCTTTTTACATAAAGGGAAATGAATGAAAAATAGACTGCAAAATGTGAACAAGCTATCATATCAATTAGTTGATAAGTTGTGCTAAAGGGAGTGTTCACCTACAAATGAGCATTCTTTCATCATTTACTCACACTCAAGGTGAGGTATTTTGAAGAATGTTGGTAAGCAAACAGTTGACGGTAACCATTAATTTCCATACTGGTTTGGTTACCAACATTCTAAACATATCTTCTCAACATATCTTTTGTAAAACATTGTTTTGGGTGAAATTCCCTTCAATGTCAGATGAGATTCTATCATATGCCCCAGCATTCATTAGTTGAATGATATTGGAATTCCATTTATTTATGTTAAAGAAACATATAGACCAGTCCTTTCCTCACTATTCCAGGATAGAAAAAAAAAATGGCAGCAGGAAGTTGCTTCAAGGATGTTGGCCATTACCTCCACTGGTGCTCTTTGGAGAATATGAAAACAGCCTATGAAACAAGAAATCCAAGGCACTCGCATGGGGTATAATACAAAAATAACAATTCTTGTTTATTTGGTTGTGTTTTGTAATCTTATACCCCTATTTTAAGCACTTTTTTAATATCAAGGGGCCTTGGATTCTTTGTTTCATGAAACAAAATTTCCATTCAGACAAAATGTCAGTCAGTCAGATGGTTTCTTCTTGTTTAGTATAGGGAGTTCTTAGCTAAATAAGCTGCAAAGTAACCCCCCCCCCCCCCCCCCTTCAAAAAATGATCCCCTTAAGTATGGAGATGTCTCTAAAAATGTATGCATAAACTACTGTTCTTTAAATGTTTTTGAAAAAAGTCTCATATACTTATTTATTTATTATTTAAAATGTAATTTATTCCTGTGATGGCAAAGCTAAAAAAAATTCACATAATCGTAACATGATTTCTTATTAGTTTTAGTGTTGAAAGCAGTTGTGCTAATTGATATTTTTGTGGAAACTGTAAAATATTTTTTTAAAGAAGTCTTTACTGTCACTTTTGATAAATATGATATGTTCTTGCTTAACATAAGCATTGCAAATCTTACTGACCCCAAACTTTTGAATGGCGGTGGGTATTTATACTATCATGGTCAAGGATTTCTGAAAACATGCCATTAAATTGGAGGAGGAGCATCACACATGTGAGTATTCCAATTTGTATATATTTTTAAATAGATGCCACTATTTCCTAATTAAATGACTGAAACACAAAAAGCACACATGGGACATGTTTCTGTCTTAATGAGTGCTTTAATGTTATTTATCCTAGTGTGAGTGTTCTGCCAGGGCTAGATGTTTTCAATTTCAAGTGCTTAAAAATATCTAAATTGACTCTAATTCCCAACATTTCCCTTTTGTTTTCAAATGAGCTGTGCAGTTTAAATAGGGTGCTCACGAACAGCCAATAAAACTAATAACCAGCAAAAACAATAACCACATGCGCTCTCACCATGCAGTGCACCATGTAGCTTCATATGGCAGCAAAACAAATACGTTCACCCACACACGCCAAAAAAAAAATTATAGGAAAAAGAGGAACCGAATAATAATCAACAATTCTTCATTTTTAGCTTTTTTGTATTCAGATGGTTTACATGTGCTTACATCATTGATTATCAACACTTTTTGGTTTTGTGTGGTATCTGAATCAACCTACAGAACAGAAAGCGAATGGCATTGTTGTGTGCTTATTTTATGTTTGTGTTGTTTCAGGATTCTTGTGATGATCTACTCTAGTTAAAAGCTCCACCTCAACTCCGTCGCCCCCTCATCTTTTTCGGCCTGCACAAACAAACCCTTCAGAGAAACAGATGAGCAGTCTAAGCTTGCTGTGTTTCATTAATTTCTCTGTGGAACTCAGCCATTTTGTGGCTCCCGAATGTTTACTCACAAACGGAGGTGTTAGGAGTTTGTTATTCTGGCTTTATGATTCTGTACATTTTCAGCTGTGTCTTGTTAAGCTGTGTTGTGATTCTCACCCTCTCGGACTAAATGGCAAAGTTTTTGGCAAAGACATAATATTTAAGTCAACTTGACCTGCTGTTTGCAACCCATTTTACTTTTGAAAAACAACATTTCATAGTAACACAGCATGTTCAACGAGAAGTGTAAGGAAGGTTTTAAGTAATAGTTCACACAAAAATGACTCCCCATCAGGCCATCCAAGATATTGTTTTTTTTCCCATCAGAACAGATTTGGAGAAATTTAGCATTACATCACTTGCTCACCAGTGGAAGTGGATCCTCTGCAGTGAATGGGTGCCGTCAGAATGAGAGTCCAAACAGCTGATAAAAACATCACAATAATCCACACGACTCCAGTCCCATCAGTTAATGGTGTGTAATGTGAAAAACTGCATGTCGGTATGAAACAAATCCATCATTAAGACGTTTTAACTTTAAACAGCTGCTTCTGGCTAAAACATGAACCGTCTTTCCTCCATCCAAGTCGTCTCATCTGAATCGGGAAAGAAAATTGCACAGATGAAGCACTGTTTACAAGCAAACATCGTCCAAAATAAAATATGTTAGTGGATTTTGATGTGTGAGGACAAAAGAGGATGGACTTTTTCACGGGAGTAAGTGTTATTATGGATTATGGACTGGTAATTTGGCCAAAAGTGATGGTTTAAAGTTAAAACACTGGATTTATTACAAACTCACAGCTTTTCACTTCACAATATATGAATTGATGGACTGAAGTTATGTGGATTACTTGTGGATTTTTGTGATGTTTTTATCAGCTGTTTGGACTCTCATTCTGACGGCACCCATTCACTGCAGCGGATCCATTGGAGGGCAAGTGCTAAATTTCTCCAAATCTTTTCTGATGAAGAAACAAACTCATCTACATCTGTAATCTTTGGGTAATCTATTTCGTTAATTGTATCCTTCAGTAATTGATTGGATATTGAAAGGGGATCTTGAATTAATTTTAATTTCAAGCTCATTTTAAAGCTCATTTTGAATTAATATCATACGATGCAGCATGGGCTCGTGAATAATTAATTAGGATATGTTGTGATGTTATAAAAGGCTATAATTCATATTTTGCAACCAGATGTTGTAGTCACAAAATCTATCAGCGAGTGCTAATCATGCAAACCTTGACCTATTGAGTGCAAAAAAGTGTTTGCTTTGACTTTGAAAGCTAAGAGGAGCCTCTACAAGTGATAGCAATGGTCAATGACTCTTAAACTTTTCATGCATTTCCATAAATACATGACAAAAAAAATCTTTACTACTTCAGTGTGGGCTGTTCTGTTTTGACCGCGAGGAAGGGTCTACTCATTCCAGCCGCTTAAATTATTATCTCACTTCCTCCCACTGGACATTCCACTACTGTGCCGACCTTTTCTCACTTTAGTGGAGTGGCTGGGATGCAATAAACCCACTTTGATTATGACTTACTTCATCTTGAGAAAACCCAGACGAGTCCAGAACGCACGCCATGCTTTTAAAAAGTGGAAATCAAAAGTCAGTGACCGGCCTGTCACCGAATCTCATTCTTTATCGCGTCCGTTTCCTCGTGACCTGGCGTGACCCTACAACTTACATAAGCCTTGCATTCTAATTTTGTTAAAAACAAAAATCTGTTTTCAACCTGTCGGTCAAACCGCTTTTTATTAGTACTAGAGTTTCAGAGGTATGCCATACACTTCCCTTTCACCCCATTCTGAGGCGAAGTTGACAAACACTGAAAAAAATGTGTCGCTGACTTTTATTAATCGAGTAGAAAGTCCCTAAAACATCTGTGGGGGAATTTAGCAGAAAAATGGCTTAACGATAGGCCGACATAATTATCGTCAATGAGGGGAACCTCTAACGGGTTCATCCCGCCACATTTTAATGACTCGTGGGTGCCAAGTGGCAAATATGTGGTTACCATGACACCATCCTCTGCTTGTTTCTCTTTCCATTCCAATGGGCATAAACGAGTCTGATGAGTTTCAACAGTAGAGTAGAGGTTTCATATGGGAAACTTTTGGTAATTCTCTTCATTACTGTTTTTAAAGATTCATTATTATATTAAATGTTGGACCACACAAAAATTCTACCAAAAAAAAAAATATATTTTTTTAAATTAAATTTATATATATAAATATATAAATTTATATATACATGTTTTTTTTTTCTTTTATTAAATTTAATTAAATATATATAGTATATTAATTTACAGTGAATTTTCTTCTTAATCTTGATTTAAACATTTCTTATTAAAATTAAATCATATAAATGAAATATTAAATTATTTATATAGACTATGCATAGCATACAATACAACTTTGGAATTTTTTTTAAGGAAAGATGCATTAAATTGATCAAAATTGACAGAAAATACATTTATAGTGTTACAAAAAGATTTTATTCATTAAAAATACCGAAAAATGTATCACAGTTTCAAAAAGAAATATTAAGCAGCAAAATTAATTCAACATTTGTTATAATTAGAACAATTATTTATAATTAGGCACTAATAATAATTAATAAACTGATAACCAAAATCAGAAAATTATAATAATTTCTGAAGGATCATGTGATAGAGCAGACTGGAGTAATGACTGCAAAAAAATCAGCTTTGCATCACATGAATGAATTATATTTTAAAATATATTAAAATGGAAACCAGCTGTAATAATATTTCACAATAATACTGTTTATCTGTATTTTTGACCAAATAAATGCAGCCTTGGTGAGCATAAGAGACTTCTTTCAAAAACATTATAAAAATCTGTCTTCCCCTGTATGTTTAATTTATTGTCAGCAATTGATCAATTAATCACCACATATATCATTTTGTTTTTGTTTGTTTTTGTTTTTCTGAAAAAAATACCAAATTAACATGTTCTGTTTAGGATAACAATATATTTTAAGAATTTCGTTTTTTTTTTCCTCTGTGTCATTGGGTTTGAATTTCTGTGATATGCTTAAGTGCACACAGGGAGGATGTGATTGCAGCGTGAGGGTGTCGAGCTGCCAACACCAGGCTCTCACGTCTGACTTGCACCGTGGAATGTACTGTACATATGGGTCTACGTTAACCGAGGCCAGGAAATACGCAAGAGACTGAATTCTTGATTTTTCCCCCATGATTCCTCAAAGACCATCACCCCTATCGAGGCAGACAAATTTGTGCAGGTAAACATGACCCTGGAGGCTCACCTTGACTGAGGCTGCATCACACCTGTCTATGGCCCACAGGTGAAGGAGCTAAACAGGCCTCAGCCCAGAGCACCCAGGCTCCTGAAAACCCCAGTCAAGAAAGATCCTGTTCTCTGTGAACCCTGTGTTGTGCTGGGCACACAAGACCAGATGTGTTTTAGATCTGAAGAACATCAGGAAAAGAAGAGTCCTAATGCAGCTGGGGATCTTGGGTAATGTAGTGTAAATCGGTGTGCTTTTCTAGAAGTTACTTAAGTGTATTATATGTACGTTTTGTGGATGTGAACAAACACGAAAATGCAGTATTTGTTCAACACCAGATATCTTATCTTCTCTATCTATGGATAAGAATGAGCTTAATTTACATATATTTATGTTATTTAAAACTGATTAAGATTAAATTTTTACATTATATTTATGACTATTATTTTATTTATATTTATCACTTACAGAATAAGTGTTGTAATCGGTGTATTGTTTTAAAAAGGGTTATAAAAAGTTGTTTGACTGACATGTAAAATAACCAATGACTCTTTATTTTCTATGACATTTAGGGGTGAACTACTGAGAACTCTGAGAGCAAAGCAGAATGTACAGGTGAGAAAAATTACATTTTATTTGCTTACTATGAGACTTGCTGTGTTAAAACTCTTGAATAATTTTCATAATTTCATGTCGCACATCTCCTAAATCGTGGTGAGTCATCCATTAGGTTGATCCATTAGGTTGTAGAAAGGATCTGAAAATGTATAAACACGATTTTATACCCAGATTAAAAACTCCAGTTAATCAGATAGAAGCTTGTCACTTTAAAGGGATAGTTCACCCAAAAATGGAAATTTGGTCATCATTTGCTCACCCTCATGTTGTTCCAAACCTGTATGAGTTTCTTTCTTATGTTGATCATAAAAGAAGATATTTTGAAGAATGCTGGTAATCAAACAGTTGATGGTCCCCATTGACTTCGATGGTCCCCATTGAAAATACATTGACTATAGTATTTCTTTCCCTACTAATGGAAGTCAGTGGGGACCAAAAAAATATTTGGTTCTTCAAAATATCTTCTTTTGTGTTCAACATAAGAAATAAACTTATACAGGTTTGGAACGACATGAGGGTGAGTAAAAGATGACAAAAATTTTATTTTTGAGTGAACTATTCCTTTAAGTAATATATTGCAATTTTAATAATGATATTATGTCTGAGGATGAAAGAAAGATGTATGTACCCTGCTTACCATCCTACTTTTGATGAATGCAATTGTAAAGGTTGACAACTGCACATTTTAATTGTGCTTGTTTTAGTTTCACTGTAGCTAAACAATGTTGCCATGAGGCTTTTGCAAATGAACCGCAGAACAGTACAGCTTGGTCACCAAAGCTCAAGAATCCAATTGCTCAGTAAGACAAAATTACACTCAGATCTGTTTCTCTCATGGGGGTTATTTGATTTGGAAATGATTAGTGGTTTTTGCATGCGGGTTAATGCCAGATATGGAACTGGTTGCATGAATGAATGTGTGATAGGATAGCATTCAGTTTTTTTATAAATACAATAAATAGCACAGCATGTTCTGTATTGAGGGGGTTTGTGAATGCGGGCAGAATGCAGTTATGGGTTTGATGTGCGATTTCCATGTTTGTTACCAATATTTCTAGACCGTGATGTTTGTAGGACCTAGATCAAAAGTTTATTTTGATTACGGTCATAGAAATACACATGAGACAGCCTTTAGACCATCAAGAAACCATTAATCAATGTGCATTTAATCTTAAGTTTTTCCATGTGTCATATCCACAAGAAGAGAGACTTGTATACACACAATGGGCTTCAGAAGTCTGAGACTAAGTTGAAAATCCAAGCCAGACTTTCATAGGTAGGCTAAAACATGTCAGAAGTCATATTTTTATTGTCTCCAGGAAAACAGGAGGAAAACAAATGAATCAGGAACATTTAAAAAAAAAATGAAATAAAACTGCAATAAAAGTATAGCATGTGGCTTAACTTGGCAAGGTGTATGTTTCTTGGTTGCTAGCACCATAGTGATGGAAAGACGAACCTAATTTCTCTGGGTGTGCTGTTCACACTCATGCAGAGTTATGCCATCAGGGGACAACATCATAGGCTTTTCCATTCTGTTTCCTTTTGAAAGTTATTGAACCTCGGCTTTATTGAATTTGGCTTCCTGTAATGCACTTTATTTCCTCATCTGTGGAGAAAAGGTCCAACAGGTCCAATTTTCCATTTTCTAAACAATTATTTTATAGGGATTTTTACACCCTTATACTAAATCCTCAGGTCTTAAATGCTTTCAAAGTTCCACCTTGTAGAATTACGATGAACAGAGGGTGAATTATTACAGGTTTGGTCAATAAGTTTACAGGAACTTTTCACCCAAAACACATTTGTGAAGAACTGTTATGCAGCGTTTGCCATATGGCAATTCATACATGAATTTGCATTTTCATCCAGGCCGTGCTGTGTTTAGACCATTATTGTCTATAAAATCTATAATCATTTATGATTTTGACTAATCTATTTTCTTAAAAAAATGGTTTAAAGGCTGAAATGTGATTTTTCTCATTTCATAAAACCTTTTGTTTTTGTCAAACTTTATATTATTTGAACTGTAAAGTTGTTTAAATTGTTATTTTTACAGAATTTTTGTGGAAGAATTTAAAGAGAAGTCAGGAGTATTATTAGCTGATCCCCCTTCTTCATACAACCTTCAGGTATGAAAATATAACATAATATATAGCATTTTAATGTGTTGTTTTTTTGGCATGTGGGTAAACATAGAGAGAATACACTGGAAAAAAATCGGTATAGAAAATCTTTCACTCATATTGCTAGTAAATTTCACAAATAATTGCAAAGAATCCATATGTGACCCTGGACCACAAAACCTGGGGTATATTTGTAGCAATAGCCAACAATACATTGTATGGGTCAAAATTATTGATTTTACTTTTATGCCAAAAATCATTAGGATATTAAGTAAAGATCTTGTTCCATGAAGATATTTTGTAAATGTCCTACTGTAAATATAGCCAAACTTATTTTTTTTATTAGTAATATGCATTGCTAAGAACTTCATTTGGACAACTTTAAAGGTGATTTTCTCAATATTTTGATTTTATTGCACCCTCAGATTCCAGATTTTCAAATAGTTGTATCTCAGCCAAATATTGTCCTATCCTAACCATACATCAATGGAAAGCTTATTTATTCTGCTTTCAGATGAGGCATACATCTCAATTTAAAAAAATTGACCCTTATGACTGGTTTTGTGGTCCAGGGTAACATATAAGCAGTGTTGGGCACGTTACTTTAAAAAAGTAATTAGTTATAGTTACTAGTTACTTCTCACAAATAGTAACTGAGTTACATCATTATAAAAGTAACTAATTACCAGGGAAAATAACTATTGCGTTACTTTAAAAAAATAAAAATAATCAAATGTCAAATAACTTGGATGCCCCAATATTAAATATGTTAAATTAATGAAATGGACACTAAATAGAATAAATTATTATTATAAAATATTGTACATTAATCAACACTATTTATCTACTGACACTTAGCATCAGTTAGCCAATCATTATAATATGATATTATGATAATTTAGCATTATATGATGATAGATCTTTAGTAATTAGAATAACCAAGAATGAATTCATATTTGTCATGTTGACTGAACTTAGGACTGGTGGTGGTGCTTAAGATATTGTTTGTCATTTAGTGTTTCTATAAAAAAAGGGGGGGACAAATTGATAAGATAACAAAACTACTACGAATTATACCACTAATAACAATATAAAACGCACTAAGGATTAATGAGCTGCTGGGTTCATGAATATTAATCACGTTGTATGGGTTCGCTCGAATTGATTCGCTGAAATCAAAACAGGGATGATAATAGGTGAGCGCCGGCCAATGAGATTGTCGTTTGCGCATTAGTTCCGACCACTAGCGGAGTTCTTAAAAGCTGAAGAATTCCAAAGGAACGCTGTTATTTTGACAAGAAAATACAACAAAGAATATCGTTTACATGTAGCGCGTCAATTCTGCATGTTATGAAAGACTCTCTCGCTCTGTATCTTTCTCTGCGTGTGCGCAGTGTGTGTGTGTGTGTGTAAATGATTCACACGGTAACGTTACGTCAAATACAGCTACACTGCGCATCCATTCAGATGAACTGAAAAATAAAATGATAATAATATTATAATAAATTATAGTAACGCCGCATTTTATTGTCAGTAACGGTAACGGCGTTGTAACGGGGGAAACAGTAATTAGTTTGATTACTCGTTACTGAAAACAATAACGCTGTTAGTAACGCCGTTTATTTATAACGCCGTTATTCCCATCACTGCATATAAGCAAATAATGCATTGTTAAATGTAAAATTTTATTTACTCCAGTAATCCTTTTTATTCACAACTTCATAAAATAATCATTTTTACATTATACTTTTTAATTTTCTTCAAATTTCTTTAAAAAAAAAATCATCAGTCAAGGGTGGAAAATAATCAGTAGTTGTGACAGCATTGCTTGGAGCAGTAAAACCATTAGTCGTACCTGAATCGCAGTAGCTCGCTCTTTCAACAGTTTTCTTGGCTTATGAAGAAAGAAGAAATTCACAAAGCGAATAATGGCAAATCATTTTTATCAGCACCTCTGACGATGCAGTTAAACATCAGTGCATGTGGTATAATTATTTAAGCCGCAGTTAGCTCAAGGTTTTTGAAAGCTAAAGAATGAAAGAGCCCTCTCCTGATTTAGAGAGTGTTGATCTGCCTTTATGACACACTTAGCACCTCATCATACTTCCCCAGATGCAGCTGTAAAGATCTAGAGCTTTTCCCGCCACACTTGGAACAGCGCTGATATTTACACAACAGGTTACAGCCTGCTGTTCCCCACACCAGACTATACTGCAGTGAGGAGCAAACATGTTACGTTATTTCATTACTTCTAGTTAAAGTAACTAATAACGTTATACTGTTCATTTGTATCTACAGTAATATGTTACTTTTTTCCATTAAAGTCCAGGGCATTTCAAGCCCTTCATCAGCACTTAGGCACAGGCCTTCAAAAAAGTGCCCATATTTTGATAGGATATACCCTTACGAAAATTAACCATGGTTTTACTACAAATAAAACCAAAAAAACCATGGTTACTATACTTAAACAATGGTAACCACAAATTAACCATTGTTTTGCAACACTAAGCATAGTTTAACCATGGTATTTGTAGTAAAACTGTGGTTATACAAATGTCAATATGCCAAAGAAGTCATGGTTACTACAATTATACTATAATAAAACCATGGTTAATTTTTGTAAGGGAAATGGATACAAATCGTGTTTACCTGAATTAGCATTTTAACTAGTAAAAACTGAATTGTTGATATCAAGAATTCATATCCTGAGAATGAATAAAAGTCAAAACGGCTTGCCATACACACAGAGCTGTTTACAACAGCTGCTGTGGTTGTGGTTGACAGACAATAGAAATATCTACCTCATTCTGTGGTCTTTGTGTTTTCTGTCTTGTGAAATATTCTGTAACCAATTCGGTGTGAATGACTGTCCGAATTAATCAAACTGAATTGTTAACCATTTCAGACCTTTTTGCAAACCCTCTCGACTGATTAGATCAAAAGAGTGATTCATTCGCCAATCTGACATCGCGTTCTGATTCTAAACAGCTGATAGAAAACACGACTTGATTGCTGAAATATTATCAGAGAAAATGATTATCGGGTCATTATACGTCAATCTCATCGACACATAGGGTTTATCAGTAATATTTTACTCTCTGTATGTATTTGATTCACTAAAAGGAGCTGATTCATTAGACTCATTCGTTTGGGAATCTGACATTGGTTGCGCTTTATGCTTTTGATTCACGTAAAAGAATCGGTTCATAAGAGTCATTATTCTGAAATCAGACTATAGCAGTGCTGCGAGTGACAGTGTTTAATAACTTTTTCCGAAATTTTGTTTTAAATTCAGTGTTCTCGTGGAAGAATGCATGTACGAGAACTATTAACAGGTTCTGGAATTTGTTCCCAAACCAAGTAGCTAATAATGCCATTGTTGGGAAAAAAAAAAAAAAAAAAATTAAGAAAAATGTTATTACCGTTTCTGTTTCCATTAGAGTCTCACATTTAGTTACAAGCTGTATGTGTTTGATTCACCAAAAATAAATGATTCATTAGAATCTGACCACACTAGTTACGCGCAGTGTGCTTTTGATTCACTTAAAAGAATCAGTTCAAAAGAGTCATTCGTTTTGAAATTAGAGTACACTGGATTCACTAGCAAGTTGAATATTTTTTTCCAGAAATTCTGTCCGAGTGTTTTAATTTGGTATTCTCGAAGAAGAATGCGCATACAGAACCGAACATTCCCAGCCCTAGTAATGTTCTTGTAAAAAAAAAAAAAAAGTTGGTGTTTCCAAAAGTTATCAGCAATATTTAATATCCAAAGAACAACAGTGTGGCTGATATGGACAGGAAAATATGATTACCCTGTAATAAGAAGCAGGTGCTGTGTCTGGTTACTAACATACCCTTCCCTTGATGCCGTTAACAAGACTGAAATATGAACGAATGAATTCACCTTGAATGCAGCAGAATTGCAAATACCCAGCACTACGTAATGCTGGAACACATGATTGAATCTGCAAACAATGCACTGTACAGTATGATTGGGGGTGTTGAAATCCCTGTACATCATGCATTATACTGAATAGGTCCAGAATGCGGTCACACACTATCTAAGGATCAAACGCAGGGTGTTGAATGCTCAATGATGTCAGGAGTTTGAAAACATGGCAGAAGCTCTGCATCATTTTCAGCACCTACTTCAGATGACGTGTAAGCATGAGACCATTAAAGCTTGCAAAAATATGATTATTTATCAATGTCAATGAGTCAGAATTGAAAACTTTAATCACCTGCACTAAACTGAAACTCATCTCCAAGCATTATTTCACCTTTGACTTCTTGGTCTTTTTTTTCCAGCTCCAAATGTGCATTGACAGCTTGTTAGCTGAGATCTTTGAGCTCTGGTCTGAACTTCAGAGTGCTGGACGAGCTTTGGCTTACTGGCCTGAGTATAAAGAAAAGTGGCAATTATTATTTTGGACATTATACTATAGTCCATAAAACGTCAAATGTATGAAATCTGACATTTTTAACAACAATGTCTGTTCGATATGAAAGCGATTGATGGTTTCATTGTTTTCATTGAGATTTAGTTTCTGCAGAAATTAAGTTAGACACAACAGAAATAGGCTTCACAGGAATCTTGATGCTGCACAAGAACATTGCAGTTGTAGACTTAAACTTTATACTGTACATTATGCAGAGCCTTATTTCACATTTTGAATCAGGGCCCACGTTAGCCTCCAAACATCTGATCTGGTAGTAGTTTGGGGAGCAGGTATGAAGTTTCTGCAGAAAGGGCAGATTGCTCGAAGTAGCAAAAATACACAAAAATATGTACAGTTGCTTTAATAAGCAGCCAATGTGCAATATAAACACCATATTTTTTTCAAATTTTGATTGATTTTGCTAATTTAATCAGGTTATTCAATGCACATGTCTGATTGCATTTTGACATCAAGAGTGTAGAAGAATTTGCATTGACTTATTTGCAATATTTGTATTTTTATCTCATTTATTCATTTATATATTTTAAAAATGTTGTGAGATTAATCACTCTGCAGTTGCAGTAAAATGATGACAAGAACATGCAAATAACAAATTTCACACTTTTATTTTATTTTTATTATATTAATAGTATTAATATTTTTTTGGAGTGTTAAGCAGCAAAAAAAACGTTTTTTGCTGCTTAATATTTTTGATACTGTGGTACACTACTGTAAGTGTTTTTTTTTTCTTTAAAGAAATTAACACTTTTTTGTAAGGACACATGCAATTCATCAGTAAATATATTTATAATATTTAGCTAAAGAGAAACATTATATAAAAAGATTTATACAAATATTTCTATTTCAAATCATTTTAATTTGTGAAGTTTCCCTAAAATATTCATAATCATAAGAACCATTATTAATAAGCATCAATAATAACTGAGAACTAATGATTTCTGAAGGATCATGTGACACTGCATCCTGAAAATTAAGCTTTTCCATTGCAGGAATACATTTTATTTTCAAAATAGAACTTTCAAAATACTGTATATTAAAACAGAAATCAGTTTTTTAAACTGTAAAACATATTATACATTATAATATATATATATATATATATATATATATATATATCAACCTTTTGACCACTAGTGTATTGCAATTTTATTGCTATATGCTCTTATGCTAAATGATAAAGTTGTTTGTGTGCCAGAAGATGTATTACTGCTCTGAAGCTCCACTTCTCTGCACTTGTTCTCAAAGCATCTGTATCCATTTGTCACAGCCAAATGAAATGATCCCATCATATCCTTATACATGCCAGTCACTCAGCTGAGGGGTGAGCCCTTTGGAAGAGCCCCATTGTATGATTTGACAGAGAACAGTTAAGAGCTCTTCCTCTGAGTTGCAGCTGTTGGCCCGAGCGGACGGGAGCAAGACCACGGACTGCAGGTATGTGGAGGTGAGCAATGACAGGCTTTTTAAGCCTCTCTTTGATGTTCTGCCCCCCTCTGGGAGCTAAAAGGGTAATGTGAGATGTCAGAGAGCACAATGACTCTCTCACCTGCACCCTTTGAAGATCCAAGCATGCCTAGGACATCTCCATCAGAGGATCCACAGACGTTTATGGGCCCTTTTTCTTTCTTTCTTGTTTTGAGTGCACTAGTCAAACTACTCCCCAAGTCTTTGTGGTCGTGTGTTTCTCAGCGCTCTGGTTACAGCGGCTCTTGTTCAGGATGAGAGCGGTGTCAACCTGCTCCGCGGCCTGATCAGCATCAATCGCTCAGCCTCTGTATGTCAGTGAACCTTGAGGGTGACCTCCTGCGCTGACCAATTCTCCAGCCAGATTCTCTTTCCAGGACGGTTTCTCACGACGTACCTCTGCAACTGTGACCTGTGGCCTTTTTTCTATAAAATACTGTTGCTTCTCAAGACTTGCTGTAGGTATAGACTTGCAGAAATGAGCTCAGGTTTGCTATTCTTCCTAGCCAGAAGTCACTGTTATCTGAGCACAAAATTAAAAAGAATTCTAATTAAAGAAGTGTGTTATTTCTGCACCTGTAGTGTTATAATTTAGAGCCATGGTTCTCAAAAGTCACACACTGTAATGTAAAAACAATAATAATTAACAAATAAAATAATTAAACATTTACAATTCAAAATTGTATAAAAAAAATGTTTGAATGTTTAAGAAAATACTTTCAGATTTCAGGTTTAATTCAATGTATTACTTGCTATTTCTTTGTAATTAAATGTCACATTTACTAGCAATTTCTGAGTGAAAATTGCCATTTTTTTCATAGTAGGGAAAAACAATAAATTAAATAAATTACCAAGTGAAAATTGTAAGTCTGACTACTTGGAAAAAGTATCATGATTTGATTACCTGAGATAAATTTAATTGAATAAAAAAATGAATAATTTGTGTGTATAATAAACTTTAACAATAAGCAAAATGAAGCCATGTCCATATTTTCTTATTCTTATTTGCCCTATGTGTTCTTGTCAACATGAATACATTTTCAATGTTCAGTTTATAAAGTATTTGAAAAAGTTTTCTGACAAGGCAGTCATCTCTCACGCTGACATGGCCACAGGAGGGAGTCGGAGGGTCATGAACATTTTCCAGCAATGCTATTATAAACAGGTCTGTCTCTAAATATTGCTGTACTAACTGGTACTCTTGTTGTAGGATGCTCTACAGCCGGACCCCGGATCAGAGGAGCCAGTGTGAATCAAAGCAGCTATAGCCAATGGCAACGGTTCATGTGCAGACAGGTGAAAAAGATACTTCTGTAGGTCAGCGCAAGGTCATCATGCAGAAGACAGATAAGTGACTCTGCATGAGGTAATACCACATCAACCACACACACCTATTTGGCTTGGCAAAGGGAGCTCTTTGTTAGTGCAGAGAAGTGCTGATGGCTTCTGTCCCCCTCTGGTAGGGTCACAGGGGCCCTTTTCTGAAACAAAATAGGCCATGCACCTGACAAAGAGCCAACATCATCAAATATTGATCTATATTTACACTACCAGTCAAAGGTTTGGACACACTGAATCAGTTTGTTTTAAATGATTTTAACAACTTTTGATCTTTTCATATATGCTTGAAATTAGATTTGTAGACATAAATTGTGCCTATGTATTTTTTTTTTGCTAATTTAAAATTTGTCATTGTTTGAAAAGTGTAAACATGTTTTAAATATATAAGTTAAAGTGCTAAAAAAAAAAGCAGACAAGACACACTGTAAAAAATCTGTGAAAAATAGAATACTGTACTAATACTAACTTTTTTTTTTTTTTTTTTTTTACAGGTGTTTTACCTGTGTTTTGAATTTTGATCATTGCGTTGTGTTGTAGGGTTTATGAACCTTTCTGTAAAATTAATGGATAATGTCCTGGCAGGAAATTACCAATACTTGTTTGTTTAAAAAACATTGCATACCTTCAATATTGTTCTTTGTTTGTTTGTTTATTTATTTAATTTGAAATAAAATGTAAATAAAAGATTTAAAAAAAATTTTTTTTAATTTTTTAAAGTATAATTTGAAATTAGATTTGTAGACAGGCATTCAGTAAATTGTGCCTATAAATTGATTTACAAAACTAAAATTTGAATTAAACATGATTTAAATAGATGAGTTGAAGTGTAAGAAAAGCTGTCTACCATACATACTTCAATATTTTAGTTTATTTAGTTTATTTTTAAATTCAATTTAATCTTTAACTTAATTTAAATTTGATAATTCCCTTACTTCCAATATTTATTTAGAAGTTTCAATGACTTTTCTATTTTTATAAAATGTGGAGAAAAAAACTGTATATGTGCGTGTCGGGTAGTGTATATTTATGGCAAATGCTAAAGCTAAACATGAGCTGTATCTTCTATTTAGAGGTAGAGTGGGGTAACGTGTCACCCACTTAATCTAACAAACTGCAAAGTGATAACATTTTATTCTTTCTCCTCACAGTCACTCTCAGCGTCCTATCCTATTTCCATCTGGAATTAATGACCACATTAATCTGGTCTCTCTGTTACTCATCACCCATAATTCCCTGCTGTGACCTCTATGACCCTCACCTCCTCTTGTCTGTCCTCTTGTCCTCCTCATCCTCTTTTCCAGCAGCATTCACCTCTGAATGACTCGAGGCTCTGGCAGGGTGACAGCCCCTGTCTGTCTCTCCCGGACCTGCCTGAACCAACACCAGCCTAATCCCCGGGATCACCTTTCCCTCATGGGGACACAAGTGTGGATCAGTGGGACAGAGCTCCAGGAATCTCCTCTTTTAATTTGGGTACAGAACCACACCGCGCCATACACAAAACATCTTTATTAGTACAGATGTTATATTTTGAGCCCCATTTAATGAAAGTTGAAACAGGCAGGTGTGTGCCTAAAGGGAGAGTTCACCCAAAAATGAAAATTCTGTCATTATTTACTTACCTGAAGCGATATGTAGGCTTTGTGTGAGGAAAAGACTCACCCGTTATTTAAATTTTCTCATTTGCTGCAGATCTCAAATCTCATTCAGATTCTCACTTATATTCAGATACAGTATGGTGTATTAAAATATATGATCATAATTTGTTATATTTTGTCGTAAGACTGATCATAATGTGTCAAATTTAAATATGCATACAATCAAATCACACAAATAAGATTTAAGAGCTGTGGAGAAGGGCAATTTTTAAGTATATACACTATAGTCCAAAAGTTTGCATCAGTAATTTGAAAGCTGCATTTTCAGCATTATTGCTCCAGTATTCAGTGTCACATGATCCTTCAGAAATCATTCCAATATGCTAATATATCTGGTGCTCATGAAACATTTCTTATTATTGTCAATGTTGAAAACACTTGTGCTGCTTAATATTTTTGTGGAAACATTGATACTTTATTCAGGATACTTTGATGTACAGAAAAATATAATTATTTTGTGATAATGTAAAAGTCACATATGATCAATTTAATGCATCCATGCTGAACAGAAATATTGGGATATTATTTTTTCTCAAAACACAAAACAAAACAAAACAAAGCATAAAAATGACTACCTCCAACCATTTGAGTCTTAAATTCTCAGGCAATATTGTGTCTTAAGTAACTTTATTTTGTTTTAAGATTCAGATATTTTCAATAGAAACAACACAAAATATTAATATTTATTTATTTACTAAATAAATAAATAAACAGCAGGTTTACCATCTGATATGGTACTCAATTATTGCCATATTAATATACCATGATATTGGTATGATACAAAATGGAAACCATGAAATTATTATTCTACATATCCAATCAATCAATCTGTGTCCAAAAAACATTTGCATTACATTTTGCTACATGTAAGATGAAAGAGGAAAATGAACTGATGCAGTTCTAATTCAGTTCCTTTGATGAGTTTAATTAAATCTGCTTGAATTATAGTGAGGGGATGTTTCCTGCTTGGTATTTTAAAGAATTTTGCCCTGCATAGCTGACAAGGGCTCATCCAGATATAGCACTCACTCCAGAGCAGAGTGGTGTCAGAATCAGTAGCGCTCTAACATGAAAAACTACTTGCATCTGCTTAATTTCACTTCCCTTGTGGCAAGTCAGAGAATGAATTACTGAGAGGGAGGATTTATTAAGCAAGCAGATTTAAACCCATGGCTGATCGCTTTGTTTTGCGTACGTTGGGTTGTGAGAAGCATACGTAGAAAGAACATGCAAGCCAGACGCCACAACTTCTGGTGTCCGATTGTCAGTAAAGATAAGATCTAGCACAATGGACGTCGGATGAGGAAATACGCTAAGACACCAGTAAAAGAGAGAGAGTGGGGGGACTCCAGGCATGAGAGGCATCTTAGCTCTGTACACTCATATGTTCACAGGCTGAGGTCAGTGAACCTGAGAGTAAAACAAACCGTTAAGCTAACAGAGGGCGCCATGCATCACTGCACATGCATTCTTGTCAGTGGGAGATCTCATGGCTCATAGAGCCAGACTGGTGGATGCATTTTTTTTACAGCTTGGTTTACCAAAGCTGAGAAGAGTGCAAGGATTTTCACATTAGCCTGTGTAGATAGCATAATGTGTGTTTGCCACAAACAAAGTCTCACAACAATATAAATAATAATAAATAAATAAAAAAAGCAAAATGTGATTATTCACAAAGAGTACTTGAGAAGGTAAGATGATTATTCATTTATTTATTTATGAGGTTGTTTTACATCATGGTTTACCAAAGTCAAAATGAGTGCAAGGATTTGCACATTAGCCTGTTTAGAAAGTATTATGTGTTATAGTCTCACAAAAATATATATAAAAAAAACAACGAGCTGTGATTACTCATAAAGAGTATTTAAATAGGTAAGACTATTATTTATTTATTTACATCATGGTTTACCAAAATAAAGAAAAATGTGCAAAGATTTGCACATTAGCTTGGTTAGAGAGTATGTGTTTTCCGAAACAGTCTCGCAAAAAAATAAGAAAATAATTAAAAACAGCAAGATGCGATTATTTGCAAAGAGTACTTGAATAGGTAAGATGATTATTGTTTATTTTTCTTTCTTTTTTTAACAGCATGGATTACCAAAATCAAAAGTGCAAAGATTTGCACATTAGCCTGTGTGTTTGCAAACTTAGTCTCAGAACAATATATTAAAAATGGCGAGATGCAATTACTCACAAAAAGTACTTGAGTAGGTAAGGCATTTATTTATTTATTTTACAGCATGGTTTACCGAAGTCAAGCAGAGTGCCAAGATTTGCACATTAGCCTGGTTAGAAAGTATGATTTGTGTTTGCAAACATAGTCTCACAACACAATTTTAAAAATAGTGAGGTGCGATTACTCGCAAAGAGTACTTGAAAAGGTAATACATTTATTTATTTATTTATCTTTTTACAGCATGGTTTACCAAAGTCAAGCAGAGTGCAAAGATTCAAATTCAAGAGTACTTAAATACTCAAACGATTTATTTGGTGAGTACTCAAGTAAGCAAAATAACTGAAATGGCCATCCCTTGTTTGAATGCTTTTCTGTATGTGTGTTTGTGTATGTCAGCTTGTGTGCTCGCACCCTCCATGCCCCATCACCCTGGTGCCCCGTGGTTAATTGGATTCAGACAGGGCTTGTTGATGGGAGGGAAGAGTATGGCTGCATTGTTATCTGAGGGTCTCGACGCAGCATCAGTCTGATAACATAAGCTCTGCACTCCCTGAGCACTGCCCCCTCAGCACAGCGAGAAGCACTCTTACACAAGACTCTGGAGCATGGCACAGCTGACCGGATTCACACACACCACACAAACATTCTTACTTGATTTTTAGACATGGGAATTTAACGATTCTGATACCTTTCAATACTGTTAATTCATATAATTGAAAATACTAAATGCCAATGTCTTATGCTGTTTTATTTCTGTGAATTTTCATTAGCCATTATTCCAGTCTTTAGTATTACAAGATTCTTCAGAAATCATTATTATATGCTGATTTGGTGCACAAGTAAAAATGTATTATTATTATCAATGTTGAAAACTGTTGTGTGAATTAATATTTTTATGAGAACCGTGTTTTTTTCTTTCTTTTCAGGAGTCTTGTTGATGATGAATAAAGAACTTAAAAATGTTTATGCATTTATTCATTCTTCGCTGTGTGTGTGTGTGTGTGTGCGTGTGCATGTGTGTGTGTGTGCGCGTGTGTGTGTGTGCGTGGAGTGTGTGCTTTGCTTTATGGTGCTTTTGCAGCAGTACAGTAGTAGAACAAAAGTAATTCGCATTTAGGATAACATTTGGGTGAGTTAATGAATAAAAGCACTATTTATTATAACAAAATACCTAATGCATATCTTTAATTAGTAAAGTCAGAAATCATTGATTACTGACTCAGTGAATATTTTTATCCAGTCAATTAATTAAATAGTACTAGCTCAAAAAGTTATTATTATGTGAATAGGACTACATGACCAAACTTTATGAGAACAAATATATATATAAAATATATATATATAATGGAAAGTCAGTTTTCTAGCCTGCTGCTCATAAAAATTTGCAAGAACTTTCCCTTGTCTCCTGAGCTCAGGGAGGACCATAGAAGGGAGAACAGTGAGAAAATGTGTATTTGTTGATGTTTGTGGGTGTTCATCGCACAGGGGTGGTAACTCAAGTTTGGACAGTTTTATATAGTTGAGTACACTCTGAAAAGGTGCCGTAAATCAATTTTATTTGCTGTTTGCTCTGATCACACCTCTCTTGACCTTTGACCTCCTTGGCTTGACAGATATTGTGCTGCTTTGGTTTGCTTGAACAGTTAGGCCTGTTCATGTTTTCCTTTTTTACTGCATAATACTTTCTCCCTGCAAAAGATTTTAGGGTGGTAAATGCATTTCTCTGGTCAGAATTAAAGGAGTATTTCACCAAATGATGCACTCCTTCTGTGCTTCCAGGAATAGAGAAAATAATACAGGATTGGAATGAAAAGAGGGCGAGTGAATGAGGACAGACTATGCACAAGATATAGCCTGTATTTTAATGTTTCTAAAGTGGTTGAGGCCTAGAACCATATGATGAAACGTTGCAGTCATGCAGTGCAGGAAGACAGTGGTGGGAGCTTGTGATGTTCTGATAAGACAGTAAGCTAGTTGGAATATCCACTGTGTCTCTGACACCTAGGAATGTCATCAGATAACAAATCATATGAAGTGAGACAGGAGCGTAAGTCACTCCAAAGATACACAGCCAGGAGGGAGAGAAAAATAATGAGTGAGAGAGGATGGATGAATGGTCAGCAAAAGCATAGATGTGGCCATGTGGGGAAAAAAAATACTCTTTTTCTCTAGCATGTCTGACTTGGATTCCCAGAAAGAACAATATTGATATGTTCATGAGTGATTCTACAATTAGTGGGAATTGTTTTGTACCTGTAGATGATTTTAAAGAGAAAATGCCTAAAAAAAAACTTGGAAAAAACTTTGATGCACAAATTTAAAAAATGGGAAATTGTCTGGTTCAGTGCACCAACATCCATTTCAATGGAAAAGCTTTGGATATTACAGTTTTTCTCGATTGCTAAAACACTATAACCAGGCTTTTGAACTAAAATTTCAAAACCATAAAGCCATTTTTAAAACAGCACACCCATTTTCCTAAACTATAAACACATGTGGTCATTTAGAAAGCACTAGCATTCAGTATTGTTCACTCAAGTCTGCAAAGTTTGAGCTCAGTTACCACACAATTACCCAAGTGGAAACACTAGGAGTGAAAATTTATCACACACCAATCAGAACCTTCGATGGATTGATAAAAGGGCCAAAGTCAGCTTACAGTTTTTCTCAGTGGCTTTGGTGCATTTCTCATATCAGAAATTAAATTCTCAAAACTTCTTGTTCAACCTCCATAGTCACTTGTGCACATCATTAAAAATGTCACGTTCTTAATTTTTGAACAAGTTGCGATTGCTTTGGTACATTCATGCAATTGATTATGTACATCTGTCTGCGGTTTCCTACATCATCAGTTGCTATTGTCATGTTGCTCAAAATGTATAGTGTTCTCTGTGCAGTAGTCTTACTCCTCAAAACCTCATGTCATTAGTTCATCGGATAAGTCATTACGGTAAATGCAAAATGGTTGATCTAGTTGTCATATACTGTCAAGCATATTTTCTACACATTTCTATTAGACATTTTATAAATTTGCCATGAATTGTTCAAGTGAATCTTGACTTTCACTAATGAAGAGAATATAGATCACCAATGACAAACCAGTTCTCTGAAATAGCTCAAAGGTACATCTCATGATCTTTCAATTGGAAAGCATATATAGAAAGAGGACAACACAAGATTTTTTAGGCAACAGAAACATAATGGGGAAAAAAAGACAAACAGCCAAAGAATACATAGCCATCTGCAAAACCCAGGTGCTGCTCCAAAACATGGCCACCACCTTTGCTCCATCCACTTTGTTAGTGACAGAAATGTCTTCTCTGAAAAACAAGAAGTAGAAATGGCACACTTTTAAAAGGCAAACCCCATATAGAATACTCAAACCTCTCAAAACCACAGTTATTCTCTTACCATGAATTATCAGTCTCAGGGTGGCTGGCGCTGCTCCACATGTCTTTCTTGATGCTTCATTGCAGTTGCCTTTAAAACACAAATACAAAAAAAAAATGCAGTAAATCTTAAATTCCATTAAAAACTATAACAAACTAATTCTAAAACTAGAAAAGGCAGCTAGCCATAAAACTTGTTTAACTTAGTTAGCATACGATTTTATTTTCTCAATAGGCTACTGGCCAACATTAACTACTAACACCTGAACAAAATTTCACATTATTTTACCTAATGTTAATATAAAATAAGCGTTGCTCGTTAAAAATAATTTTAATTCGGTAACTTATTTCAATAAGCTGACAAAAGTCGTTTGAAACGACAGCACAGTTTACCGTGGTAAAGTTTGTTACCGCCATGTTGACGGGTAAATGTTACTAGGTTAAACTGGTGTGCAAAAATCTGACACAAACACACAGACAAACGTACACATATTTTTACCTTGCTTGCATGGTCTTATTCTCTCGTAAGGGGCATCGACACACAGCACAGATGTTCTCCGGAACTCTTCCACTCTCGCGGGTTCATCCCCGGGCAAAACCCGCGGCGCTGCCGCGCTGCTTCCGTGTCTTCGGAACTTATGTCTCTTCCTTGGACGCAAGCGGCGCAACTCGATAAGAAACAATATAGAACCCATTATATATACTATCTACAGTGGATGCGGACAGTAAAGTGAAGCCCGGTATATTTCTGACAAACAGATGTACTCCAAGCACTCGCGCTGTTTCTGACATGAAGGACAAACTGATTTTTCCAATCATTACAAGCGATGTGACACAGTGTTGTCAGTCCCAAGCTGTTGCGGCGTTGTAGACACGGTGTAGTAGGGCAAATCGTGTCAATCCAAATGTAAGAAATTAGGAAAATAAAACAACCTCAATAGAATGGCGCCAAAGAGGCTGTTACAGCAAATACAGTAGTATACAGCCATTTTAAAATATACAGTAAGTCTCTGTATGTGGGGTCAGATGTCACAGAAAATTCCCATGATGCAAAGGGAATTACAGTTATTTACTGTAAAGGGAATTTGCAGTATTTGCAGTGGGTGATATACAGTAAATAACTGCAGAAATTACAGAAATGTCTAACAGTGCAGTCTTTTTCAATCAATATCCCACATACAGTAATGTGTAAATTTGTACTTTTGAAATGGATATATGGCATAGATAAGAAGTGCAGCCTTCTGCATTTCAGTACAGTAACTGTCATCCAAACTGTTGCCATAGTTTACAGCAGGTAATACTAAAAGAGTACACGACTAAGCATTTTGCCCAACTTGTTTGTGAACAATGACACAAGGACTTTTCATTCTGATGGCACTGATATGTTCTTTGACAAATACTTACTTTTGAGAGATGAACTAAAGATTTTGAGTAAGTTGCAGGCTTTTGCAGGAAATCCATTGTGTGGTGCTGTTTGTACAAATTGTTTTGAGAAATGCACATACTTCTTTGCAAATATTACAGTAAGGATGATTCGAGAAATGCACCAAAGTGACTGAGAAAAACTGTATTCAGTTTTGAAACAATGGATCCAGAGAGACGTGAAGGTGGAGGTCAAGGACACCACAGAGGATGAGGAGAAGAGTAGGGAGTAGAGAAAGAAATGAAGGAAGAGGAAGAGTAGGAGATGGAGAGGGAGTACAGAGAGGAAGAGGGGAGAAGAATGAGGAGGAGGAGGACAACATGGAAGAGAAAGAGGAATGGGAAGGGCAAGAAGACAAGCAGTCTCAGATATTTTAGTTGATGTGTGCCAGGGTTGGATCAGGCATGCAAGAGGATTTTACCCCCGCTGCCTGGCCAGGGCCAATATAGCCTGTGATGTTGAAGAGGTTCTTTGGCCTGTCCCAGACCAAAGACAGGATGCTGGGGCAGAATAATTATTTTTGTTGTTGTTTGCTGTATTGTATTGTACTGTACTCTACAGTACATTAAATTAAGAAATAAAACACTTGGAGAGTACCACAAGCAACACTTACCAGATTTTGTAGTATTGTTTTGAATTTATCTCATCAGTGTGTAAAACTGTGTTGTAGTGTGTATGTTTTTGAGGGTTTGTGTGTCATGTCTGAGAGCAAAGTTTGTTTTTTCAGCAAGATTGAGTTGAGATTGAGATTTTGACCTGAATATACTGTAGCAAGTTTGGGGAATTGAGTTATGTAAGTTTTAACATTTACATTTACATTTAATAATTTAGCAGACGCTTTTATCCAAAGCGACGTACAAATGAGGAGAACAATAGAAGCAATCAGACCATCGAGAGAGCAACAGTATACAAGTGCCATGACAAGTCTCAGTTAGTCTGGCACAGTACACGTAGCTAGGATTTTTTTTTTTTTTTTTTTTTTTTTATTAAATAGAATAGGTAAGTGTTAGTATTAGTTAGTCAGGTGCTGGCGAAAAAGATGTGTCTTTAGATGTTTTTTGAAAATGGCTAAAGACTCAGCTGTTCGAATTGAGATCGGGAGGTCGTTCCACCAGCTGGGCACAGTCCAGGAAAAGGTCCGTGAGACTGAGAGTGATTTGGTACCTCTTTGGGATGGCACCACAAGGCATCGTTCACTTGCAGAACGCAAGCTTCTGGAGGGCGCATAAGTTTGAACTAGCAAGTTTAGGTATATTGGTGCAGTGCCAGTTTTTAAGAATTAGAAATTGTCTAGTTTTGTGCACTAACATCCATTTCAAATGCAAACGCTTTGGATGTTTTATATTAGGATGTTTATAATATGCATGTTCCGAGTAGTAAGATTAATCTTTTTATGGGTGATTCTACAACTAGGGGAAGTTTGGTGCACCAAATACAGTATATTCATCCTGCACAATGGTTGCCAGCGTCTTTTGACATAACTGCTGCTTCATTCCCATAACAACTAGTCCATTTTCCAAAAGTCTCTTTGTTTTTCTTCAGTCAGAATCAGTTCGCTGCCCTGTTTAATCCATAATCTTGTTGTTATTTGTCACGGTAAATGCAGGGAGTTCCAGTGTGTCCCGTTCACACGGCTTCAGTCGGGCCCGCCATCAGGCACCATACCACAGTGGATATAAACATAAAGTGGGAATGCAAACAAACTCCCCCCCCTCTCTTTACTATTTCCGCTTTTGCTTAGACTCACTCTCGAAATCTCACTTCCACAAGTGATTGCATTTCAAAAGGCCTCTCAGACACTGCTCTCATGAACTCCTCGGATTAGAGGCATGACAGTGCCGTTTAAATAAGCACAGACTTGATGGACTGAGCATGCAATTAGGCCATTTAGTTATTTTAATGGCATAACAGAGATGTAGGAGACGGACATAGACAAGGCAGGAAGTATAAAGCGTGTGTATATGTATCAAAGCAGCTAATCAGTATTGTCATGACATTATCCTGCAGTTGTGGCATTTACTGCTCAGGTGAACATCTAAAAATTAAATTATGACACTTTTTATTCCCATGCTGTTACCTTCAAATTGTTGAAAGCATATATTTAATATACACCCAACAACATTACAATCAGATGTATAATGCTGATGTGTGGAAATACTTCACCGGCAGGTTCATAATTTAAAGACAGATAGCCAGCAAAAAAATATATAATTCTGAGTTATGAAACTCCCTCTTTTGAAACTTTTTTTTCTTCTGCAGGGATGAGACTCATGCTGAATGAGCATGGTCTGAGAAGAAAAGAAATAGTGTCCACATGGAGGGCATGGTATATATATATATATATATATATATATATATATATTCATTTGAGTTGCAGAACACATATTTTCCAAGCAGATTATGAATCTGATTAAATGCATTTCTCCCCAGCTCCATTTCCCCATGAAATATGAATTTATATCCAGAATCGTCACTTTGAAATTTTACTCTCAGAAATCCAGAGTTTGTGAATCCATGACTGACTGATCATCTTTGCAAAAACGGATCTGGAAATACCTTCACAGACCTCCTGTGGAGAAAACTGCCATAAACACAGTTCCTGTCTAAAAGACATACACGCATGATCTAATACAGCCAGGAATCGAAGACTCCCATGATGCTGCAGGAAATGTATGAGCCAATACTAAGATTTTCCATGGTAGCATCTTCAGAGTTATCTCCACCAGAGCCACATATAAACATGCCAACATGTGATTTTCTTTAATCATATGGAATGAGTTTCAGTTGCCTACAACCATGTGGTCAAGGTTATTAATCCCATCATCTTCCTTGAAGAAGCTGGAGGACGATGTTCCTTTCATCTTACAGGACAAGCAAACACAAAAGTTATATTTCAAATATTTTAAATACAACTATTTTGAAGTGTTAGTAGATTTTATATCTTACAATTAGTTTTTTTGCTCAGAATTGTAACAACAACAATAAAAAGGCCAAATTGTATGATTTATTATTGTTATTTTTTTTCTGTGACGGAAACAGGCTTCCACATTATACTGATCAAATGTATAGCTTGAATGTACTGTAAGTTGCTTTGGGTAAAAGTGTCTGTCAAATGAATAAATATTAAATATTTACAATTAAATATTTATTGAAATGCAAATTCAAATGTAAAATGTTTGACATACATTTTGGGCATAGTGAGGACATATTGAAATGCTTACTTTGCACCTGTACACAAATCCATATGTGAAGCATATTTTCCAAGGTGTTATGACATTCAGCAGGAGCTGAGAAAACCCTTAACACGTTTCTCCTGCAAATGTGTGTGACGTACTGCAGCATTTGTTCACCTGTTTTAAGTTGCAAGTCAGTGTTGGAGGTCCCAACTCTTTGTTTCCCACAGTTTGTCCATGAAAATTTATTTTTGGAGCCTCTACGCCAAGATAGTTGGTTGCAGTCTGGATTATTAGTTATTTAAGCCAAATCAGATTTGATCAAATACCTCATTGCACCATTAGGTACTATGTTTGAAAATGTTTCATGCATTAGTCTTTTAAAATTGGAAATTTTCTTGTTCAGTTTTAATGGAAAAGCTTTGAATGGTAGATATTAGGGTGTTTATATGCATATTTAGAGTAGTATCTGTACATAATCATATGTTATCTTAAAGTAATATCTGTAGACCACCTGTTTCAAAAAGCTTGTTCTTTATCAAAGTCTTGCAACAATGTACTTAAAGGTTCTCTGAAGATTTATAATCCATTTGCTCTGGTTTAAATTACCCCTTCTGTAGCCATTGTGGCAAAACTTCAAACACTGGATTCAGTAGGACTTTTTTGAGCACCTGGTTGCTACATTTATCAGCTATGATAAAACAATTTAATGACCTCCATTACTTGTTCTGTGGACCTTCTGCATTTGCTTTATGTAGATACTGAACAGAGTGCAATACAGATGAACCTTCTTAGGTAGCATTTCATTGTCAGCCATCACTGACTGAGGAGCTAATGAATTGGATGCACGTTTAGACAAGGTAATTCACTCGTCCTAATATACGACCTTATATATCTTAGACCTCTTGATCTGTCTGTCCTCTTTGCTTGATTTACCAAAATGGTGATATCCACATAATATTATAAATCTGTGGCTTCTTAAGTGGTTTGGACTGAGTACAGAACACATCTAAAACTGAAGTATTTCACCGGTGACAGTCTGTGTTTGTGTAGCATTATGTCTGTCAGCCATTGAAACATGTGTCTGGTCCATACTCTTACCTTACAAAGGCTGCAGTGTGGAGGAGGAAACTGAATGAGAACTCATCACATCCATAACTGGGCTGCTTTCTGTGAATGAGACTCAGCTTCACAAGATGAATGTAGGAAATGGGATCGTTAGGCCTGGTGGAGTAAGATATGGAAATGGTGGTGTTAGCTGTGTGTGAAGATGAGTGTGATAAAGCTTTATTTTCAATAGCTGCAATGGCAGTGCTCTTGAGTAAATGATGTATGAAGCTTTGGCGGAGACTTCAAGATTCCATCAAAACAGGAAGTGGAAAAAATATGTTGTAGAATGCTGATGAGATGCTTAAAGGGATAGTTCACTCAATTTGTTTTTTCGTAGTATTTTGTTTTTCCATACTATGAAAGTCAGTGGATACCGTCAACTGTTTGGTTACCCACATTCTTCAAAATATCTTATTTTGTGTTTGACAGCTGAAAGAAACTCATACAGGTTTGGAACAACATGAGAGTGAGTAAATGATGACAACATTTTCATTTTGGGGTGAACTATCCCTTTAAGTCTAAAGATAAGCATAATTCTTTTTAAAAGTAATAAAAACCAAAAAATGAAATGTTTATGTGTGGTATATATTTTCCTCCTTCTGAAACAATAGTGTTGAGGTTGACGGGTCTCTAGCCAGTGCGAACCAATGCTAATATTAATGTGCATACTGATAATGGTTTCAAATGTTTTTTTTTTGTTTGTTTGATTTTTTTAATTCTCTTATGGCAAGTATTCAGTTAGATATTTGTGATTTGCGAGTTCTGGGTGAAATTACTTATGCACTTATCCATGTAATTACAAGATCCCTGCAGCTAAAACTATCTGATTGTGTATTTAGTTGTTAAAATGTCTTGATCCAAAAGATTCCAGCAATCTGTAAATGAAACCCACATGAAATACCAGAACAAGAACTACCACTAATCAGTCCTTTGAAGTGTTACTCAATTCCTTGTTATTCTGTAGGAAACTCCCACGCTTACAAATTGTTGTTTTAGTGGCATTCTGAGGTTAGAGTAAAATTAAAAATATATATATACATGCAATAAACACTTAAAAATAAGTTTTCAATTACTGCAGCCACATTGTTTCTTAACAGCTCGGTTGTTTTGCATCACAATTTATCAGTTAAGAAAGATCTTAAGCAGAGATAAATTAATCAGCTATGTAAATATGTCTCGAAAACACGTTTTTGCTCCATTAAAGGTAAGTAATGTCATGGCCATGCTTTTACATGTGTATTAAAAAACTGTAGTGAGGATAGAGAAAAATGAGTGGGTCGAGCTGAAACATTTTATTAGTGAATAAGATGAATAAAGCCGGGAGCTATTCTCTTTCATTTTAAACTCAGCCAAATGCCAAAGCCCAGAGCAATTAATAGAAACCATAAAACATGCCATTAAAATGGACTCAAAGTTCTGGCAACGTTTCAGCTCCATCTTATATATTAATTTATTTTTAATTCAACAAATGCTTTGCAGCTGTTTTACATTCTTTGAGCTCAGGGGACAAAAACTCACAGAAAGTAATACACCTGAAAAAGAAGGAAAGTCTGATCTACAAATGCATTTGTATGTCTTGTTGAATGTTTATTTTATTCTACTTTATTGTATTGTGTTTTATATTGTTCATTTATTGGTATGTATTGTTGGTATTGTTTTTAGTACCATTACTAGCAATTTTTCAAGCTTTAGCAATATTGTCTATTTTAAACAACAAAGTGATTTGTAATTATTTGAGTAATAAAAGTTCATAAATTCATTAAAAAATAGCCATAATTAAATAAAAATAGCTGTAATCGCATTAAATAGCTATAATACATACAGAAGACATTAAACGTTTTATATCTGTAACAAAAAAAACAGTTTAAACAAAGACTTTTTTACTTGTGTAAAATCATTAAGCCAAAACAGAACCAGATTAATCAAATAAAAAGTGTCTGACTATCATTTCTTATGTAAAACGCTGATTCTAAACTTTCAAAGAAATATAAAGATTCATAACTTTCAAGTGATCCACACAAGTTCACCCACAGATCGATGTAAATCCGCACAAATCACGTGCTCGTGAGAGCAACCATTGAGCTCTTTACACGTCATCATCAGGAGCCGGTAGTGAAGCGCGCGGTATTTTGAATACAACGAAAAACAAACAGTCTCGAGCTTTATTTCCGATCTTCAAAACGATAAACTAACGCCTTCAAACAACCAAAACATGTCAAAGAAAGCACCGAGAGCAGCCCTGAAGCTCCATATGAAGAAGAACACTAATATACGGGTTGGAAAAAACGCAGACTTGATGGTGAGTGAATGAAAATGAACCACAACAGTTTCCACTACAAACGGGCGTCATATTCACATGGAATTATGCTTTCAGATTTAATTTAGCTCTCAAATGACATGTGCACTGTAATGCAGTTGTTGTGTAACTGTTAGTCAGAATATTATCTGCTTCATCTCTAGGCTAATTTACGTCATGTTTAACGTTACTGGGGTAGAGATGGATGTTCGTTGTTGTATAGGTCTGTGTCTCAAAATCTAGTAAGCTTCCTACTTAGACAGCACTATGGACAGCTTAGGAAGCTCGGAACGTTTAAGCACCTATATGAAGCACAGCAATGATGTGTAGGCAGGGAGATCAGTAGGTTTTGAGACACATCTATAAGTTGTCATCAGGGACAGGGAGGAAATAGTTTTTGTTCTTGTCTTGTGAACCTTAAAAGATTAAAAACATCATCATAACATTACTTTATTGCAATGCACGCGTCTCAACTGATGTGAAAGGTCAGAATTGGAAGAAAATTGTAATGTGTTCTTCACTTAAAGAAAAATAGGGTAACACTTTACAATAAGGTGTCATTTGTTAACATTAGTTAATGTATTAACTAACATGAACAAACAATGATCAATACATTTATTACACTATTTATTCATCTTTGTTAATGTTAGTTAATAAAAATACAGTCGGTCATTGTTAGTTCATGTTAGTTCATAGTGCATTAACTAATGTTAACAAACACAACTTGAGATTTTAATAATGCATTAGTAAATGCTGAAATTACATGAACTAAGATTAATAAATGCTGTAGAAGTATTGTTCATTCTTAGTTCATGTTAACTAATGATTTTTAATTTTTTTATAGCACAATGCATTCAATACAAAGCAGTTATTAAGACCCTGTGTGAACATAAGGCAGTATGGACAGTTTGCATATTTTTAGGACTCTCCTCAGTACTTAAGTATTTTAGTGCATTAATGCATTATTTTAACCACAGTTACAATACTTCTAGCTATTCGTTGTTACACCTTTATAAAGTACAAAACATAAAAAAGGGACAAACAATCTATTTCACATGTAACAAGTAATCTGCAAATATTACAATGCATTTTAACTGGTTACAATTATTTATGGAAAGATATAACGCTAGTAGTAGACTTTACAGGACTATACCACATTAGTTGGTAGGGGTCTTTTTGATTTGGAACAAGCACTTTATATATAGCTTACAGCATGGGTGAGCCAGTTTGTTTAGAGAAAGGAATACAGCTAATGCAAATGAGCTGAATTAGTGGGACATTACTGGCTCCTTTCATGTCTTTTTGCAGACCTCATTATGAGGAAGCTTATGATGTTGTTTCCCAAAGTAGTTTTCATATGGAGGTGATTTGAAATGTTAATGTTAAAGGAACACTCCACTTTTTCACATCGCAACTTTTCATTTTCCGTCGGTCTTAGTACACGATGTAACTACAGAAGAGTCAAGCTTTAAATAGGAAAAATATCGAAACTCTTTGGTCATTTTTGATGACCAAATGCTAATGGTCTAATCCGAATCAATGAACTATGCTAAGCTAAGCTAAAAGTGCTACCGCCAGACCCGGAGATCGGCTGAATGGATTCAAAAACGGTAAATCTCAACGTTTTAACTCTAGGGGAGGTGTAAAATGAGCCTATTTCCAAAAAAAGTGGAGTGTTCCTTTAATGTCTGATGCATTTTATTGCTTATTTGCATTATTATACAAAACTCAAGAAGCACTGCTGTCTCCCACCAGCCACTCTTTACAATATTTAGAATTTACAATATTTACAATAAGCTACAAGTTCTTTATTTCTGACTTGTTTCTAAAGTTTTTTTTTTTGGTATTTTTTGGTTATTATTATGTGAAACTGGACTGGACATGACTATATAAGCTATATTCTAACTCACATTGTCTCCATTAAAAACATATGTAGATCATTTTCAATAACTGCAAGACCATGGCTCCAACGGTAATGATTTGTTTGCTACCAGTGTAAAGTTCTTGCCCATCTTGTCACTTAGGAAAATACCTAATTCTAGGATCAGGAAACCACAAATGGGAGGACAAGCCATTAAAATCAAATCACCATATTGTGACTTTTTTGAAGTCGATTTTATTTTAAGGAACTTGGCCCTTTAACTTAGCAGATGTGTTTACATTTGTTTAACATTTTATGTCCGAGCACTGATGAAACCAATTTGTGTTATGCATTATCACGTGAAGTGGCCACTGTAAATGTTGTTACATGCAATAGATGTATGGCAGTGTCGCATGCTGCCTTTTTTTTTTTGTTATCAACAATTTTTTATTTTTATTTTTTTTCACAAACAACACAACATAATATCCAAAATAAAACAAAACAAAACAGCAGACACATACTCAACATCTCAAGGTTCAATCAAAAGGGAGGGAGAGAGGGAAGGACAACAAGAACACAAAAGTTACTCCTTTAAATAATCACGTATATTCAGCAAAAAACACTGCCAAGCCTCAATGGTTGAAGGCCTGGCCCCACCGACTCGCGCCGTTGTACATTCACATGAGACAATTTGCAGGAGGCTACAGATCCAATATGCCTCTCTACACATGTGTGGTGTAAACGCATGCTGCCTTTTTGATTGCTTGATGCTGACCACTTCATAGCTTAAGTTGATTAAAAGGAACTTCAGTTTTCAAAAGGGGAGTCCAGTGGTTTAGGTTGATTGAGGTTTGCCTTTCGGCAAGTTTGCTTATAGTGTTTTCCATGGGAATTAGGGAATTGCTTATCCTTTGTTTTTAAGTTGAGGGGCACTGTACATAGTTGATTATGCTCTGTGTGTGTGTAGGATGTCCGTGTGCTAACAGGGTCCTAATTAAAGGTCCATTGCAGCTGGTCTTTCTTTATAGAGACTGGAGGTGGGGATGTAAAAGCCGCCTGAAAGGTGCACTGCTTTACAGGGGTCTAATCCAGCCATTAAATTAAAAGGAAAATGCAGGAAAAAATGAAAGAAAGGCTTTTTTTACCGTCCTATGAATATGTACCGGTTTGATCTGGTTTCCTGTGCTTTTAATGACAAAATTCCTAATAAGGCCTTTCACACTTTGCCTTATGAATCACATCATGAATGAGTCTGCTTTTAATTGGTCAAGCTATGATTGTGTTTTGGCTTTCAGATGAAACCATTAGTTCTCTGATTATAGACCTACAATTACAAGTATTTCCAGCACCGATATTAAATCTGTAGGTTCAGAGAAAAAAATGTGATTGCATTCTGAATTGGATGTGATAAGACAAACACACACACACAATAATTCCATTTATTTATTTATTTTCTTTCTTTTTGCTTCACTCAAAAGCAAACATAAGTTAAATTCACAAACAAATGACTCTTATGAACCTGTTATTTGACTACGGATCATTCAATGTATGAACTTTGAATCCTTCTAAATCTTTAGAAAATTCAATTTTTTAAGTCTTCTGAAGCCTTTTGATAGCTTTGTGTGTTCATGAGGAACAGATTGAAATTTAAGTCATATGCAAAAACAATTCTGTTGGAAACTAAATTGTGTACTGCAGGTATTTATATAATTTACAGAGGCAATTTTAGGCCTCAGTTAGCATAAATAGACTGGTAGAGTAGATGTCAAAATGGCAAATGAGAAACAGAGGCGTTTACACCCAGAACACTGATTTTGAACTGTAAAACAATAACAGGAATACATGTTCAATTTCCTCAGAAACGTTTGATCCAGATTTCTCCTTGATGGCTTTTACTTACCTATTCTGCGCTCTCTCAAAAGTGCTTGGACTCATGTTTCCTGTCTCCTGCATCAGATCTTACACTATAAGCACCAAAACAGCTTGTGAGATTATCCCAGTCATACTATTTCATCTCTCCTGTTTATAAGTGTGTCCCGCCGGGTGGAGCAGTGGCTTAAGACAACGCTTTGTTCCCCCTGCTGAAATAAGATAGCCTATGCTGCATTTGATGGTTGATTGAACACGAAAATAATCAGCTGCATCCTGCAAGGAAGCTGTGAAAAAGTGTCCCGTTTTCTTTTTCCAGATCTCCCCCCAAATTGTAGACCCACTCTTGCCCCCCGACAGCAACGTTTCCTCCTTGGTGTTAAGAATCTCTGGGAAAGTGTGGAAAATCAACGGCCTGTTTTGGCGGCCCAGGCCAACAGCTGGCATTTTCACACCAGGTCATTAGAAGTTGTGCCTGGCTTGTGTACTGTAATTGGATGATGGGTTCCTGAACTGAAATTGGTGGTTGCAGGTTGTTCAAGAGTGTTTATTTAAGAGCTGATAAATGCAAATCCTGGTCTGGTGAGGTAAATGTTTTGAATTTGTACTTTTTAAGAAATTTGAAAATCTTGTATTGTTAGAATTGATTTATGTTGCTAGAATGTTCACCAGGATTTGCTGTTGGTCTTCTTTCTTGCATTCATTTGCATACTGAATTGTGTTTGAAATTTCTGTTATATATTTATCAATTAACTATTAGGGATGCACAATCAGTGCCTATTGTTATTGGCTGATATTATTATTATTTTTAATTTGTCAATATTGGATTAAATTGTGCATGCTTGCTCATTCTTTATATTTTCATATTACATTGGCATCTAATGCTCACTTTATAATTTTCAGCAAATGTCAAAATGAAGATCTTTTTTTTTTATTCAGTAATTTATAATGCTGTGACACCCAAAATTAAATTAACTCCTGTAAAATTTTAAGTGATTGATTTTTGATATTATTTAGAAAAAATTGTATATACATTTTTAAATGGATCTTTTTAATGTAGCTTTTTTTGATTAATTGTCAGTATTTTAATTTTAATTTTCAGTGCATATCTCTTATAACTTACCTTACAGTGCAAAGATGGTGCTTTTTTTTAGTTGGTTGGTTAAATTCCCTGAGAATTGAACATGAGTTGCTAGTGCTATGCTCTACTGTTTGAGCTACAGGAAGTTCATCATTGCCTGTTGGTTTTGTTGTATCAGTGTTGTTAACTCATCTGGTGTTTAATGGTGCAGTGAACTAGCCTTGAAACTTACACTTAAACTCACACTTTTCTTTTTCTGCAGTCTAAGCAAAGGGATTTCCTTCAGGTAATGTAAATCCAGATTCATCTTGTTACACTTTTTTTGTTACAAGACCAAGATGACATTTGGACAGGACAATGTAAGTCTGCACTGTGCACACTGAGGCTCTTTAATGTTCCTAATGCTGCTGAGACTGGTTTTCTCTGCACTCCTCTGCCCTCGGTGAGGATTCCATGTGCTTTCCGTGTCTGAGCGAGGCAGCAGAGACAGCCTCCACTGTAATCAGTTCAGCCCGGTCGTTATGTTTTGGCAAAGCCTCTTGCACAGGGGAAGCCTGCATGGGCTTCTCAGTTTCCTTCTCGAAAACACTCTCAAGACCAGCTGTTGGAGAAGTATTCAGACGCCCCAGAGATGACCCACAATTATGAAAATGAGGTATTAATAGATTTAAATTACATCCAAATGGCGTTGTGTAGATGCACAAGGAGCGCTGCCTTTTTTCAGCTGAAATCATTAGGAAAACTAGCTGGATGTGGTTCAGCGGATGTGGTCACTTGTTTCATTTGTGTTTGTGTGTTTTTGAGACAGAGAGAAAGTGCAGGGGATAATATACAGAACTTTCTTTATATAACAACTTGTAGCAGTACACAGTGCAGACCACAGTGGAGGTGAAAGTGCAGGAAATAAGTTTCACATTTTGTTATTAGGAATATTAAGAATATGTTCACAACACAAATCTCCTTCCTCAGTCAGTTTATGAAAACTAAGCTGTAAAAACAGGCCAGAAATAAGCAATATGAAGCATTTGATGTTATAGCCTAAGTCTTAAAGGTACAGCACCAAAAATTGAATTGAGGGTGAATTCGAAGGGTCAGACTGTTAGTAAGAGAATCAAAAACATTTTTATGTATGTTCGCAGGTATTGGATATTTATTTTTCACAGTGTGGTTAATTGTTTTAATATTTAGAAAGGGTTAGCAATAGATTTAGATTTGTTAAATATGACATGTAACAGGTTGTGATATTTATATAGAAACTGTTCTTTTTTTTTTTTTTAATAAAGTAGTAAAGATTCATAATATCAGCAATTTATCGGTTGTCATAAAAAGAAAATAGTTACTGGCTTATTAGAAGATGTTATGTTGTCATGAAAAAAATTAAAATAAAATAAAACTGAATGTTACAGAGACTTGGGAGAAAGTAATGGCAAATTGTGATGCACCCTCAAAAGCATCTCATTATGCATATAATGATTAGTCATACACATGGCTATGGCTGTGTGGTTTAGAATCACCTAAATTGTTTAAATGATGATTGAAATACCCTCAGACAATAGAATGACTAAATATTTGCATTATGAACTGCACCAGGAAGACACACCTGTACATTGCGCTTTCTCTGTGGTTATTTATTTGGTTCATCTTGTTGTAGAGTATGTTGTATACAACATTGTCATGTTAGCATATGTTCCAGCACAAGTGGTGGTGATTTTTAAATATGTAAACTTCATTTGAGCTCAAGGCTGATGTGAAATCCATCCCAGAGTGCAGACCTCCGTTCAACATCTTGTGACAAAATGCATCAAGACAGATGAAGTGCTGAAAATGAAACAATTTCCTGGTCTAATCCGACAAGGTTGCAAAAGGATCCATGTCTTTGGGGAGGGCTGGAAGATTTGTCTTTCACTGACACCCCCTTCTCCTGGATCTGCCTAGCAGTTCCTGTAACATAATCCTCCTTATCTGTTGATCCATGCACAGGTATAGGGTGAGCTCTGCATGCTACACCTGGTGGATGATATTCACTTGAGTCGCTCAAAACATTGGATAGTCCTCTTGACTCCAAGCGTTTGGCATTTTGTGCGCCAAGTCACTAAAAGAGCCTCTTGAAATGATTACATGGCTGTCCATCACTTCAGCATTGTGGTTCTTTTTAGCTCAGGCTTAGTTTTACTTTAGTTTTTGGTTAAAGGAAACTAATATGTTTTCTGCCTTTGCGTGTTTATCTTGAGTAATAAACCAAATTAATTTGTGCAATAATTTACAGTCTATAAATTCTGCAAACGACTTGCCTTGCCTAATACATCCTGTTTAATTAACAATTAATTAGCCATTAACAATTGTTCTCAGTGTATTCCATTTACATGTCCTAGATTGCTCAAAGGGTATGGTGTCGGTAATAAGTGTACTGTAAATTATATTGGATAAATGTCAGATATGTGACAAATTAATGAACTAATTGGTTTTTCTCTTGTGTCCACAGGCCCAGCTCAACCTCCTGGTTGTCCTGCATCGTCTAGCGGAGGAGTCCAGGGTGAAGGCCTTTGAGGAGAAATCAGCAACCATCAAAGTTCACCACGTCAGAACTGTTGCGAAGGTATCCAACACCACCATAATAATTAAGCTATTTAATAGGCCTCTAAACTGCATTAGTTCAATGTAGCTATGTAGACACTAAAACTTTCAAACAATGTCCCACAATGTCGAGTAGCTGAAAATATTGACATTTTATTTTGCTCTGGAAAAATGGTTATTATAAATGTATATAGTATATTTATAACATTTTATTTAATAATTTTTTTTACTATATATAATAATACAATAATTATGACTTTAATTTATATTAATTATTATTACTATATAATTTATTTTTAAAAGCACTAAGTATTTCTTAGCATTTTTGTTCATTGTTAAATATATTACAAGGTATGAGTGTTAAAATTGTCTTTAAATGCACATACCGTAAATCTTTATTTTCCACTAAATCTAGTGAAGATGATCCTATGGACAAAATATGCTGCTTTTCTTTGTTCTTGAACCTTTATTCTGTGAGTGTAGGTCTCTCATGTAAACATTTAGTTGTGTTTATTATTTCGAAAAGGTTAGAAAGTGACTTCTTTTTATCTCTGGTCTGTGCACCATTGAACTATCAGACATGTACTTCCAACTTCCTTTCTTTATACTTCAATTGATTTATTTTAGCCTGAGGTCCAACAATGTGTTGAGGCAGTGATGTTCTCTAACAAGCACAGTGGGTACCTGAGATTGGCTGGGTTAGGTTTCCAATGCATATTCATTTGATCAGGCTGCATTGTTAGCAGATGTCACCCGTGGCCGCCCTATTGATCTTCTCAACAGTATGTGTTACAGCAATCAATTTGTTCATTAGTGGACTGCCAAGAGCTACATTAGGTGAATGGCAGCTTATCTGCAGGTCCAGTCTGTTAGCAGTGCAGCCTGTTTTTTAGAGTGAGACTGTAAAAGTTTCTAAAAGAAGACTGTGAGTTCATATCAACACACAAATGGAAAGAAATTGGCAGCTGTGTGCTCCCTGTGCTGATTATGATAGATTCTAATATGACTTTAAACACCATACTGGAGTGCGTGGAATTTTGTTTTAAACAAATCAGAATAAAACAGTACAAAAACACACTTCCAGTCACCCAATCATGTCCAGGTCAAAAAAAGAAATTATATTTTCCATAAAGAATGGAGGCCTAATTTTAGTATTTTTCTTCCACTGACACAAATTTAAACAGTTCACCCCAAATTCTTGGGGAAAAAAATAACCAAGACATCTGAGTGAGCAAATCCTTGGGAAGGCATTTTCTTTTTAACAGACTAAATATTCAGGAATGATAGCATGTGTCTGAAGTTTAATCATAAATGCAATCCATGCTTTGGCAGAGTTGCAGTGTTGATTGCTGTTAGATATAGTGTTTTACTGTAGATTAGGCCCAGCTGAATCTCCTGTAATTTTTATTTATTTTTCCATCTATTGTTTTGAGGCACAGGCCCTGCATGACCTGAAAAAGGAATTAAGGCAGCAAATGAACACACTCGTATTGCAGCCAGAATCCGGCTACATCATCTTGCAACCACCCCTTTGATGGATATTTTCTCCAGCACTATAGATTTGAATGGGGCACCACATCAAATGAGTCACAATAACACTGAACAGAGATCCGGCCAATTTTGAGTCATCGCGCTGCGTTTATTTTCACGAGGGCAGGCAGCTTATTTGATTAAGATGTAATTGTGTGCAGAGTGCTCCTTGTACAGATGCACTTGAGCAGCAGGGGCATGAAATATGCTCTGCTTGTTCCAAATCAAGAGCGAAATCATAATGGCCTGTCACAACTAAACATGTTAGGAATTGCATGCTTTACAGAGTTCAGGCGCAGACTGGTTCAACATGGCCGCCTCTGAAAACAGGTGTGTAATGTAGAGCTCTGCCATGGAAAGTGGGAATTTGAGAAAAAAAAAACGGACGTAACAGAAAAACTGGGTGTATCCAAACGATATAGGCTGTATTATATATTAATAATTTATATGTATGTACAGTGAGAAAAAAAATTATTTGATCCCCTGCTGATTTTTGTACACTTGCCCACTGACAAAGAAATGATCAGTCTATAATTTTAATGGTAGGTTTATTTGAACAGTAACAGACAGAACAACAACAACAAAAAATATCCAGAAAAATGCATTTTTAAAAAAGTTATAAATTGATTTGCATTTTAATGAGTCAAATAATATTTGACCCCTTCGCAAAACATGACTTAGTACTTGGTGACAAAACCCTTGTTGGCGATCACAGAGGTCAGACATTTCTTGTAGTTGGCCACCAGGTTTGCACACATCTCAGGAGGGATTTTGTCCCACTCCTCTTTGCAGATCCTCTCCAAGTCATTAAGGTTTTGAGGCTGAATGTTTGGCAACTCGAACCTTCAGCTCCCTTCACAGATTTTCTATGGGATTAAAAGGTCTGGAGACTGGCTAGGCCACTCCAGAACCTTAATGTGCTTCTTCTTGAGCCACTCCTTTGTTGCCTTGGCCGTGTGTTTTGGGTCATTGTCATGCTGGAATACCCATCAACGACCCATTTTCAATGCCCTGGCAGGCTTCAATGCCCTGGCCCTGATGGTACATGACCCCGTCCATCGTCCCTTTGATGCAGTGCAGTTGTCCTGTCCCCTTAGCAGAAAAACACCCCCAAAGCATAATGTTTCCACCTCCATGTTTGACGGTGGGGATGGTGTTCTTGGGGTCATGGGCAGCATTCCTCCTTCTCCAAACACGGCGAGTTGAGTTGATGCCAAAGAGCTCGATTTTGGTCTCATCTGACCACAACACTTTCACCCTGTTCTCCTCTGAATCATTCAGATGTTCATTGGCAAACTTCAGACGAGCCTGTACATGTGCTTTCTTGAGCAGGGGGACCTTGCGGGCGCTTCAGGATTTCAGTCCTTCACGGCGTAGTGTGTTACCAATTGTTTTCTTGGTGACTATGGTCCCAGCTGCCTTGCGATCATTGACAAGATCCTCCCGTGTAGTTCTGGGCTGAATCTTCACCGTTCTCATGATCATTGAAACTCCACGAGGTGAGATCTTGCATGGAGCCCCAGACTGAGGGAGATTGACAGTTATTTTGTTTCTTCCATTTGCGAATACCAACTGTTGTCACCTTCTCACCAAGCTGCATGGCGATGGTCTTTTAGCCCATTCCAGCCTTGTGTAGGTCTAAAATGTTGTCCCTGACATCCTTGGACAGCTCTTTGGTCTTGGCCATGGTGGAGAGTTTGGAATCTGATTGACTGATTGCTTCTGTGGACAGGTTGTCTTTTATACAGGTAACAAACTGAGATTAGGAGCACTCCCTTTAAGAGAGTGCTTCTAATCTCAGCTACTTACCTGTATAAAAGACACCTGGGAGCCAGAAATCTTGCTGATTGATAGGGGATCAAATACTTATTTCACTCATTAACATGCAAATCAATTTATAACTTTTTTTGAAATGTGTTTTTCTGGATTTTTTTTCTTGTTATTCTGTCTCTCACTGTTAAAATAAACCTACCATTCAAAATGTGTAACGTAGGGATGAGGCTGAGAGAGAATCCACTTGCATGCACAACTTTAATAAGGAAAAGACAAAAACTCAAGAAAAACTCATAATCCTCAAAGAGAAAGCCAGGAACGTCCAGGGAACAATACAGGGAAACATGAAACAACGACCAGCAAACACAAGTGAAAACCAAGCTGTTTAAATACACACAGACAGACAAGCTAAATGAGATAACAAGGGGGTGTGGGCAGTTGTCATAGGAACACACAAGCGCAACTATAGAAACAAACAAGCAGACTAAGGAAACAGGAACTAGACTCAGGAAGTGAAGACAGAAACACCGGGGCAGAGAAACACTTCGACATAAAAGTCCAAGGACAAACACAGAGCACATATGACAAAATATTAAAAATAATTATTGACAGTTCTTTGTCAGTGGGCAAAGGTACAAAATCAGCAGGGGATCAAATATTTTTTTTCCCTCACTGTAACTACTGTAAATTAACTTTGCAGGTGCAAGGGTCCTTAAAAAACTAATGAAATAAATATACTCTGGCTATTGCTCGCATTCTAGTGATTATCACTTTGTGTGTCAATGGTGCCGCCCCCTGCTCTAAAAATGTTTGTTTCTTCCCTTTGTTGTTACAGAAACTGTTAAAGAGCACACGTGGATAACATGGATGACGGGAGTTCCCCATCACAACCCTTTATTTGTTCAACAGCATTGACCCCATGAACTAAAATTGTTAGCTACAGTATAGAGCACACAATGTATATAGACTGTCAAAGCTGAACATTTTACTTTTATTCATTCCTTAGAACTTTTACGTGCACGATGGAATTTATGTTGCCTTGTCTCAGCGTTGGGACCATTATTAGGCTGTGATCCGTGATCAATTTCTCTTCATGATTGTTGAACTTTTGCTTCTAGTTTTGTGTAAATCATGTATGATGGACAGTATCTAGCCCAGATATCTAAAGCAACACATGTGTCCCTCATCTCGTTGGATCGTATTATGACTTAATACCTGTTAATAAACAATTTGTACCACTTAACTTGGGTAACACATGGTTGAGTAACCGTGCAGTGTTTCTTTCTTCGTTCTGTAAAGCAACAAGAAATTTGGCTCTCGGCCATTGACAACACTGGGACTATTATCTGTGGCTGCTCACGAAAGCAGTTTTTTAGCAGGAAAGTTCACTCAGATGATATTTCGCTCTCCTGTGTTGACTCAGTATCAGATGGACGTCTTGTAACGAGATAATCATTTTATTTCAAATTTAATTAGTAATATCTGAGTGACCTATAAGAAAATACACAAAATCTGTTAAGAACATGGCCAGAATTAGGGTTGCAAAGGGGCGGAAAATTTCCGGGAAATTTCTGGAAACTTTCCATGGGAACTTTGTCTGGGGAATTTTGGAAATATTCCAAGTTTGAAACTTACCAGGAATTTATGGGAATTAATTGGAAATTTGGGGAAATTTATAAAACTGTATCATATACAAACATAAATATAAACATTTTGTTTGATCATAGGCTCACACGCATGCAAATTAATACAAATTTTAAAAATGAAATTTTTTGGGGGGGAATCTGTGATGCTTTTTTTCAGGATTTAATGATGAATATAAACTTATGAACAGTGTTTATTCAAAATAGAAATCTTTTGTAACTATACAAGTCTTACTATTACTTTTTTATTAATTTAACACATCCTTGTTGAATAAAAGTATTAATTTATTTCAAAAATAGAGAAAAGATACTGACCCCAAACTTTTGAATGGTAGTGTACTGTTAAAATAGGATTTCTATTTTAAATAAATGCTGTTATTATTATTATTATTATTATTTTACTCTTTATTCATCAAAGAATCCTGAAAAAAGAATCACAGGTAATAAAAAAATATTAAGCAACACAACTGTTTCCAAAATTGATAATAAGCATATTAGAATGATTTCTGAAGAATCATGTGACACTGAAGACTGGAGTAATGATGTTCAAAATTCAGCCTTGCATCACAGAAATACATTATATTTTAAAGTATATTAAAACAGAAAACTATTATTTTAAATTGTAATACTGCGCAATATTACTGTTTTGTTCTGTATTTTTGATCAAATAAATGAAGGCTTGATGAGCAAAATATATGCAATGTTTAAAAACATTAAAAATAGTAATGTCCAAACTTTTGACCAGTATTGTATGATTACAGAAAACTGGCTAGCAGAAAGAGCATCACAGCTTGAGCTAGCTAGCACATACCTAATAAATTGTCATTGAAATAGTGCTAACTCACTTAGATTTTTCATCTTGATTTACTGACTAGCTAGCTACTGTATAAACACTTTTTGGTATTCACTAGTTAAACTTGAATCCCATAGATCAAATATATTTACAATATCAAAACTTAGATGTAGTCTTTGGGCTACAGGATTTAAGAAATGATCTGTGCATGTTATGGAGGAAAGCACAGTGCATGTAGGGGGTGTGGCCTCAATAGCACTGCAGTAAGCAGTGTGCTGCGTGCATGTGCTTGAGCAATGTGGAGGGTAGAAATTAAACTGAAATTGCATTAAATCTGGTTGTTTTAACCAAGATTATGCTGCAAGATTTTTTTCTCAACTACGTTTAAGTTCCCAGTTCCTGCAATTTTGCTAATTTCCAGTTTATTCCCATTAATTCCCATATATTCCCGTTAATTCCCATGGAAAGTTTCCAGTCTTGAAAATTCCCGGAATTTTGCAACCCTAGCCAGGATACCATAAAATCATCTCAAAAATTAGAAAATTTGTGCAAAATGCAGTTAACATTTGAAATTTTATGTATATACTTTGACATTTTCAGTACAAGCGCTAAAACATCTAAAGTAGTTTAATTGTGAAATTCACCTACTTGAAGAGGTTTTTAATCAAATCTGAAAGAAATTTTCCTTCCTACCACTGGATACTGCCTGACTGCGTTTCTGACATATAGTACCATTCAAAAGTTCAGTATGGTAGGATTTATCAATGTTTTTGAAAGAAGTCTCTTATGCTCACCAAGGTTGCATTTATTTGATCAAAAATGCAGTAAAAACAGTAATATTGTGAAATATTTTTACCATTTAATGTTTAAACTGTTTTCTATTTGAATATGTTTTAAAATGTTTTAATTTATTCCTGTGATGGCAAAACTGAAATGTTAGCAGCCATTACCCCAGTTTTCAGTCTTTTTTATTTTTAATTTTTTTTATTTATTTATTTTTTTAAAGAAAGAAAGAAAAATATTACCGAACCCAGAGTTTTGAATGGTAGTGTATGCAGTGTCTCCAACTGGTCGCCTCAGGAGTAATTCAGCTCTGTTCTTGCATCTGCTCCTTGCTTCTTGCCCCTTGCCCATGCTGTGTGGGATCAAAGGGCCTGACCCAGGACCACAGGAAAGTAAATGTTTGGGTCTCACTTTTCGGGTGTATACGACCGATGATCACATGACCTGGGAGTCACCCTCTTTTAATCCTTCTGTCAGAATTAATTGGGCTTCCAGGGATTGATCAGTGTAGTGTTTGTACTTTCTGCCTGCCTTTGAGTTTTGAGAAGAGTTGCCTGTTGATAAGAGTCTAGAATGTTCTCCAGACCTCTAAATCCACCTTTATCTTCATCTTTCATGTATGACATCATCTTCATCTATCTTCATCCTCACAGTTGGAATGGTGCAGTTTATTCTTCTACGTTTTCCATCATGGCCTTTCTTCATGCTGCTGTTTGGGAAGTAGATGCATGTATCTTTACAGGAGCAGACTTTAGGAACAGGGCGATCATTATTCAACTTGTCATGCAAGACCAGAAGAGGGCAACAGAGAGAATGCATGTAACATGAAACCTTTTATTTTTTTGTTTGTTTGTTTTAAATGATTTACAGTGCATACTCTCTGGATTATGTTAAAAACGGATGCCACAAATTCAAATTAAATCTTTTTGCCTTTAAAAACATTTCCCACAGTCCATAGAGATCCAAACATCCAGAATGGCCATAAAGTGTTGGGGGTTATTATTATTAACATTTCTTATACTTTTTGATGCTATATAGAATTTTCTATTCATTTATGCATATAGAGTAGCGTCACATATGTGTTGTCTAAACTTGTGGTCGAAGAGTTATTCATATTCATATCCCTTTTTCCATTGACAGTGTGCAGGTACTGGTGTTAGAGCTATGGGCCAAATTTGACCCTTTTCAGTTTACAGAACTATTTCTATCTATGTTGCTCTGCACACCTATTCCAGCCACTTTAATTTTTACTCCACTAAATTTATATGTTGTTTGTTATATAAATAACCCCCCACTCTTATGTTAAGCTGGCATAAAGATCCTTAAATAATTGTTAATGTCAAAAATATGTTCTTGATAACAGTAAAATGTTTGTTTATGGGCAGCAGGGTTTGTACGACTGCTTGAAACTGATTGAATTTTAATTGTATTGCTTTCATAATAATTTGACTGAATAGTTTGCTTTTTAGATAAAATAAATCAGAAAGGGACTAATTGCTTTTGCCTTAGCGTAAAATGAAGACAATATTTGATTGAGACACACTTAAAGGTGCCATAGAATGCATTGATACAATATTTTAAATAGGGCTGGGCGATATATCAAACGATATGATCATGCGCATCTCCTCAGTAAAGCCGGTTCCGTGATTAGCGCTAAATCTCCATCACCTGTTTTCAAATAGAGCGGCAGTTAACACACAGAGCTGTAGATCACTGACAAGCTACGCAATATCGAGTTCATTATCGAAGGCGATTCATCTGCGATAATGAACTCGATATTGCGTAGCTTGTCAGTGATCTATGGCTCTGTGTTAACTGCTGCTCCATTTGAAAACAGGTGATGGAGATTTAGCGCTAATCACGGAACCGGCTTTACTGAGGAGATGCGCATGATCATATTGTTCGATATATGGCCCAGCCCTAATTTTAAATTGTTCTCTGATATCTACATAGAAGGTATGTGGCTTAGGTAAGGGCAAAAATTCTCCAGAAATGGTTTTACATGTCCATTTACAACTCTAGGATTTCTCCCTTGAATGAAATGGTCTGTTAAAGGCTTATTTGGAAGGGTCATGAATAATAATGTTGAGCTCTGCTCTGATTGGCTGATTCACAGTGCAGCTCTGCTCTGACTGGCTGTTTCACAGTGTGGCTCATTTCAGTAGTTCACAGCAGGAAGGAAACACGGAGGAAATTATATATTTCAATACTTTCTCTCGCAGTTATATAATTGGGTAATTATACTGTATATAAAATGCGGGCATCAGGGAGCCGCAATTAATATGCAGAGCATTGAAACTGCTTTCGAATGCACGACCGCTTTTTACTTTCGCTTTCAAGATTCGCGATCGCACAAACTCTGTTTATACTATGGAGCAGCAGTACTTACCACAAATTTTACAAGATCAGATGCTTTTCAGTGGTGCTCAGGATCTGTAAATCATTCGCCATCATCCTCAGTCATCTCTCCTTACGCTGTTTATGTGGTAAGTGAAATCTTATGTACTGCAATGTAACAGGCTACTGCTAGCAAGAAGCTAACCATGTCCCTTTAGTGGCTCGCGTTATTTTATTAGAACGTGTTATTTGCTTTCCGTGCCTTTCTGAATACAGACACCAACCCATCCCTGCACTTCACATCCCCTGCACAGCCTGGAACATAACATTTATTTCCATGATCTGCCATTTTCGCTGTTGTCCTCGCTTGTTTCTTCACAATACCTGCAGGACTTCTGATGGTTCGGCTGGCGGCTGGCCTAGAACATGGGCGGGTATATGCAAATGTTGAGGGCGTAACTATTAGTGATCCCGACTGTTACATCAAAGTCGGTGTTATGCTCTGATTCGCCTATTGTTTCAGAGGTCTTTTTTATTCACGCGATTTACATAAGGAGGAAACTGGTGTTTGAGGCTCACGGTATGTCATTTCCATGTACAAAACACTTATTATTCAACTATGCCAAGGTAAATACAGTTTTCCATTCTATGGCGAAGTCTTTCTGCATAGTAACAACTCAATTTCTTATCCGCTGTAAGGCAACTGCTTTTAAACACTGTTGTTCGTATTTGTGTGAGCTCTGGTTTTTATTTACTAAGGCAGAGGTTTGTATTAACTATGTGTATTTGCAGTGTTTAGCATCATAGGCAAGTCTTTTGAAAGCAATGGTCTATTAGAAGTCTGGTAGGGTACGTCAGTTCTTGTTTCTAAAGTGCAGTGGAAAAGGACAAGTTCTAAGAGAGATTTGCAAATTCCCTGGTTAAGCACCGGCTTAGCAGCAATTTAGTGGAAAAGGGATATCATACAGCTCTTCCATCAAATAGTATGTTGGCAAAAAAATGTGAGAATATTTGATGAGAGTCTTCAAAGTCATGTTAGTGACCAGCTCCATCAAAGAGTCCTTCAAAGAAACAAGTTGCATACGCCTTTCTCTCAGAATTTCCTTGTTCTTCTTAAAAGGCAACCTCACACTATTGATGTGTCTTTGCAAACACCTTAGGTTTTTGTGACTCACGCAGGGTTGAGCTAATGGAACTGCAATGGGGTCTGGTCCTCTTGGGGAGAAGGTCCTTCTACTTTCCCGGCCCAAACCAGCTTCAGGAGCCAAACACTCCCTATATGCCCTTTCTGAAGTAGCGTGACGGTGATGCCATGGAAGCTGACCCTCTGTGGCATTGCGGTTTGTGGTAGGGATTCCTCATCCCCACCTGCTTGGGTTACCCAGCGGTCTGCACTGACCTTGGCGTTAAAAAGCCCTGCTGGGACATGATTTAACAGGGCTCCAGGCCCTCTGATGTCATGCAGGATGTTCATGTGCCAGGTGGGTGCCAAGCTTAGGTTAGTCTTTTGCTTAACTGTGGCTTTCAAAGCCCTTAGCTTTTATTATTGAATTGGAAACACACCTTCGCTTGCCAAAACATGTGCCACGGTGCACTGGAAAGAAGTTCACTATGGTAAAATACATGTGATGTTTCTCTGCCATGGAACATTGATCATTTGGGGTTTTTAAGGTAGTGATGGTTTCTCAAAACACCATTTTAAAGCTCAGTGTGGCTTACCATGTTTATTGCAGATTTTTCCAGACTTTTTTTATTTATTTTGTTCTTGGACCATCTCAAGCCTCCATCACAGAGCCTTAAGAGATTGGCTATTATTGTTTTAGTCTAGTTTTTATACCTAGTTTATTTTCACTTATACATAGTTTATTTTCAATAAACTATGTATAAGTGGGGGGTGACAGTTTTGAACTTTTATTTGTAGTTTTATTAGTGCTATTCTTGTTAAACTAAACTAAATTAGCACAAATACTAAACTGGTTATTGCTAAATGGGGGCATTAATGTGGAAAAAAAATTACATTTCTAAATAACAGATTTTGTTTTGTGTGTGTATTATTCACTACACATTACTAATGCATAAACTGGCCCAAAACTCTGGCACATGGGCTTTGGGCCAGTGGGCCATCCTTATCTTTGAACCCTGAGTTGTGTTTTTCTTTTTTTCCCTTTTAAATGTGACAATCTTGATAATAATTGGAGTCACCATGTTCTGCAGGACCCGCAGCAAACAGTTTCCTTCAAGTTACTTTAGATAAGCTTTTATAATCCCTCAGTGTACCAACTAAAATATGAACCTGCAAAGAATAAAGCAAAACAAACAGATTAGATCCTATCCAACATTTAATAGATGTCTTTCTGCTGGTAATGGGCGGAAGGAAAGTATTGAAACCTATCTGCCATGCTTGATTTCATTACACCACATAAGTCATTACATTTAATAAACAGCTTTGCATTTATTTGTTTGTGTTGCTGATGCCCTCATGCATGGTAGCCATCCTGGAGCACTCAACACATATGTACTTGCACAGCTGGATGTTTACAGATGCTGTTCCAGGTGAAGGAGTTTAACACAGTTTTTCCTTACCTCACTACTTAACCATCAGTACCGGCTGGCTCACGGCCCACACGTCCGCCTCTTTCTCTCTGGGGCTCTTTTACTCTTTCATGCCTCTAGGTCCCCTCAGATCTGCCTCCTCTCCAAATGCACCGGCCTGCTTCTAATCTCACTTTTCGAGGGTCTTGGTTTGTTTTACCTGTCCAGAATCCCACATAGCTCTTACAATGCCCAGGACCAACTCAGAGCAGATTTAATTTGATAACACAATGAAAACGCTGAAGAACTGAAATTGGACATGGCGTTTGGAGCACTCACTTGTGGCTTGACTGTAGCCGATTACTTTTGCGAAAGAAGAGAAGCTTGTTTTGTTAAAGAATTGCATATACACAAAAACTTTTGAGTTTACATTATTTAAGTCTAGTGTGGTCAGTTGCTGCAGTTTCCTCCAGAAGTTTGAAATCACCCTAGGCTAAGCATTTTCTGGTGACTTTGCATTGATAAGGGATGACATAAACTATGAAGCACATTTCATTACAAAACAATTCAGAATATCTGTAGAAGCACACTTCAACATTTTTGAAAAGAAATGGTACAGGTTCATACTGATATTGCCTAAAACCTCATTTTGAAAGCTTCTCTCTGGAAAAAGGTACAAAGCTGTCATTAGGGTGGTACCCTAAAGTATAAAAGCTAAAAAGTACATATTTGTACTTTTAGCTTTTTTAACCTTAGTGTTTCCAAAGTTTAGAGGGCACTCTGTTTCCACCCAAGTTGCAAATTTTCATTAAGTTCCAAAAATATTGGAATATTGCAAAATTAATTTGCTAATAAAGCAGCGTTCCAATCCCATTCCATCGTCTTATGTCTGGGACCGAAAATAGCAGCCAGTCATTTTGATGAAAGGTTTTGGCTCTGACGTTGCAGAATGACCAGAGCAACATGTTTTCTTTTCTTCTCTGGGTGTATTATTCGTTACATTTTCATTTATGCATTTTGGCAGATGCTTTTATCCAGAGTGACTTGCACTGCATTCAAGGTATTTGTGTTTTTTGTTCTTGTTTTTCAGTTGATGCAGTCCCTGGGAATTGAACACATGATCTTAGAGTTGCTAGCACCAAGCTCTATAGTTGGAATTCTCAAGTGGAATTTTTACGCTCATTTTGGCAATTTGATTCCCATCCCATGCATTTTTATACAATCTCTTAAAATTAAAATGTGGATGAAAACCTGGCTATTGAGACCAAGTCTTTATGTGAAATTGTCCATCTATAGAGCACAGATGCTGAATGGCCTTTGATTTCGTAAAATGGTTTTGTTTCACTTTAAGAGGGCTGTATGTGTTAGATGAAGGGGAATCAATCACAACTAAAGGTCTAGATCCTTCTGGCCTGTAGCCTAATGTTTAGATGGGTAATGGGATTTCCCATATAACTGTCTACACCCTGGGCTGGAACCAAAACTATATCTGTAACAGATACCTTTTCCAACATCTTTTTTCTTGATTCATCCTCTTTTCCTTTGTTTTAGGCAAGATGCCAGTTACGATGTAACTACAGTACATAAACGGTCAATATTGCAGGATCTCCTTGATCCACACGGAAATGTTTGTTTTTAGTTTTTAAACCAGCTGTTTTAATTCCTAGACGGCTGATTCAAAACAATTTAGTATGCCAGAGCAGAATAACAACTGTTTACTCTGGGTTTTACCCCAGGCAGAGAGGAGGTGATGTAAGCAGAGCTGGTGAATTCTTTGGACCTCATTCTCTAATAACAGGGCTTTTAATATTAACATGATCTTCAGAGGGAATTAGAACCAGCACGATTCAGGTGCATTTGATTACAGGCAGTTCCAGATCTTCATTAGACTTATTGGAGGTGGAGAACATTTGGAAGGCCCCTGTGTGTCCTTGCTCTCCTTTCATCTAGCTCCCAACCCGCTCCTTGCGGATGATCTAATTTAGCCCTCCATACCTGAGCTGAACTTCATTACTGCAATCATTAGAATTGATAAATCAAGTCATTGCAAATCAAGAATTAATTAATGTCAACATGCATTAGGTTTTGCAAAGGGTTTTATTTATGGGGTGCTTACCCGTGCGTAATGTGCAACCATAATGCTGCTATTTTGTGGATGCCAGGGTGTTGATCTTTGGTTGATACGGTGTTCTGAGAGCATGTAAACATGTTGCAGTGTGGTTTCTGGTGGTCTTTGTGGTTGCTCACTGGCCCAAGTCAAAATAGCTCACCTTTAAGTCTCTATCTAGTCCCTCGATAGCTTTCAAAATGTATAATATAAATGTTATTTCTATAGAAAAAATAAGTAAATAAATATACTTAATATTTACAGTTGTGGTCAAAATTTTACATACGCTTTGCAGTATCTGCAAAATGTTAATTATTTTACCAAATTAGAGGGATACAAAATGCATATTATTTTATATTTAGTACTGACCTGAATACGATATTTCACATGAAATACATTTACATATAGTCCACAAGAGAACATAATAGTTGAATTTATAAAAATGACCTTGTTCAAAACTTTACATATGCATGATTCTTTTTTGTGTTGTTACCTGGATGATCCACAGCTGTTTTTTATTAGTAGTAGTATTTTGTTTTGTTTTGTTTTGTGATAGTTGTTCATGAGTCCCTTGTTTGTCCTGAACAATAAAACTGCGCGCAAAGTCTTTGGTTTTCCAGCATCTTTTGCGTATTTGGTCACTGATGCGCCAGAAGGAAAAATTATGCATTAAGAGCATGCGGTGAAAACTTTTTGAATGTGAAGATCAGGGAAAACTGAAATTATTTTGTCTTATGTGAAACATGTAAGTATCTTCTGTGGCTTCTGAAGGGCAGTACTAAATGAAAAACATTATATTTAGGCAAAATATGGATAATGTACACATCTCCATTCTGTTAAAAAATTTACACCGCTGGCTCTTACCGTGCGTTCACACCGCCGCCGGCGAGAGCGTCAAAATTCGCTCTGGCCGCCCTGCCAACGACGCTGTAGACAGATTTGTTGACGATCGAACGCTTGGTCTTGTATTTAAAGGAGCCGCAAAGGAAACAAGCATGTTGATCTTGTGCAGACTGACCACAAGTAGGGTATAAGTTAACCTTATGAAATATTTGAATTGTGAAAGTAAGAAATTGATCAATGGAAATAACTTTATAGTTACGACAATTATAGTTACTTGTTTGCTAACGAAATAAACCAATAAATGCCATTTGTGTGGTGTTTTTTTTGTATTCATGGTTAAGTCTAATTTCAACATGCAGTTTATAGGAGACATTTACTAGCCTAGGTCTTTAATTAACATTAATTTGTGCGCAGCCTACATTCCAAACTGTCCTGGTTGAAGTGTAGTCTAAATGCAATTGGTCAAATCGGTGTTGTTTTGAGCAAATTAATTGCATTCCCGCTGAAAAACAAGCGTTCTAGCGTGAAAATGTTTGGGAACTAATGTGGTCGGAACAAAAGTTTACAGAACTGCATTCTCTGGAATCCTCTCAAGCGGAGGACTTCTACATTCCGATTGGTTGCCGCCCAACCGCGTCATAGCTCATTACCATAAAGTTGACATGACTTCAACTCTCCTCGATGCCCACACCGTCCAAGACGTGCCGCGCCGGTCTCGCCGGAGCTCGCTGCCGGCTCACATTGAAAATGAATGACTTCCGGCCACTTTGATACCGTAAATAATTAAAGACCAAGGCTAGTAAACGTCTCCTATAAACTGCATGTTGAAATTAACCATGAACACAAAAGCCACACCACACAAATTACTTTTAATTGGTTTATTTCATTAGCAAACATGTAATATAATTAAGTTCTTTCCATCCATCAATTTCTTACTTTCACATTTAAAATATTTCATGAGGTTAACTTATACCCTACTTGAGGTCAGTCTGCACAAGATCAACAAGCTTGTTTCCTTTGCGGCTCCTTTAAATATAAGCATTTGATCTACGTCAGAGCGTCCACGAATCTTTCTATAGCGTTGCTGGCAGGGCGGCCAGGGCGAATTTTGATGCTCTCGCCGGAGGCGGTGTGAATGTACAGTTAATGCACTGTTTTTCCTTCTGAAGCATCAGTGACATTTCAACCTTTTGTAATAGTTGCATATGGGTCCCTTAGTTGTCTTCCGTGTGAAAAGATGGATCTCAAAATCATACAGTCATTGTTGGAAAGGGTTCAAATATGCAAAAGATGCTGGAAAACCAAAGAATTTGTGGGACCTGGAGGATTTTTCTGAAGAACAGCGAGCAGTTATATTGTTCAGGACAAAACAAATCAAAAACAAAAACTGATGAACAAATATCACAAAAAAAAAACAATAGCTGTGTGTCATCCACGTAACAACACAGTATTAAGAATCAAGCGTATGTAAACTTCATTTTTATAAATTCAACTATTATTTTCTCTTGTGGACTGTATGCAAACGTCTTTTGTGAAAATTCAGATCAGTACTAAAAAAAATAATAGCATGCATTTTGTATGATCCCTCTTATTTTGGTAAAATAATTAACATTTTGCAGATACTGCAAAGTCTATGTAAAATTTTATATAAATTCTGTTAGTATAGTATATTAAAGTTTATTTCACCAATTGTTTTGTCTGCCAAACTAAAATTGTAACAGCGCACCTTACCTCAAAATTCTGTGTGACTTGTGACATTTTTATCCTTAGCACACACACACACACATTCTTGTAGTCATTTTAATATAATAAAACTAATTAGGAGAAGTCATTTTTGCAAATTACAGCTTGGTAATTTGGTGACATGCCTAAAAGAGACCCATGTTAACACTCCATGTAACTCTGTGTGCTTTGCAAAGTATTTTGGGTTCGATGTAAATAATGGTTGTGTTATTGTATCATATGCTGTTGTAAGAAATCCCAGATGCTGCATTATTAAAAAGCCAAACATCTGCTCACTGGCACATAGTGACAGATCTGCAGTAGATTGGTGTAATGCACGAATTGACTTTCGCACAAAAAAACACACATTTAGTCGTCGTTTCAAGCTCATTCCCACACTCTTCCCCTGTCACATGATTCCTGCTTCTTCATTGCCTTGAAACATCTGTTGACAAGGGAGGAGTGTATTGAATGGCTGTAATACTCCAATACGCCAGACATTTGACTTCAAACAACACACTGAGGGTCCAGTCGATGGAAGAAGACCCTATAGAAGTTTTCACTTGGTTTAACCCAATCAGTTAAGATGATTTGCTGATATAATTATACAAATGCACTTTAAACCATGTTTCTTAGGTTTTTTGCCTTTGATGGAAAATATAGAACCATGTTTGAATGACTAACCCCTATTGAGATAATTGTTTTTACAGGTCAAATGCATTGTGGATTCAAGGTGTGAGAAGTTATGCTTGGTTAGTTTTATGCTCTAATGTTAAACCTAATTTAAGTGTTGTCTTTATCTCAACAAGGTTCCTCCGTTTGCAGTGCAACACCTGCAACTCGTCCGCTTCTTGAACGTGCTCCAGCATAAAATTGTTCTCTTTATCTTGGTACACAGTCAAGGACATTGTGAAAGTGAGATGGCAGTGTAGCTGATGTTTTTAAACTCAAACCACTCTCTCCCTTAAAAGTGTGCAGGAGGGAATCATGCAAAGAAACGATTCCAAGAGAAACGGACCTGTCGCTGATACAAGCCAATCAAAACCGAAGGTCACCATGATATATAATTCTCCCAGCAGCTCGAAGACAATCACGTAAAAATTCCAGGTAATATTTTCTAACGGGAGTCGTTTTTGTTCGGCGTAAAAGCCAGCAGGTTTGTGTTTGAGCAGATGGGGGAGAATTGGCCACGTTTCCCAAGGGATGAAATCTACTCTGCCATGGAACCCGCCCCATGTTTATCTTTGAGCTTTATTGGATGTTGATGTTGGCCCAGTGAGAGAACCTCTTGTTTAAGGCTATTTTTAAGGGGGTGAGCAGAAGGGGGTAGTTCTTGGACTTAGGTTGCTGCAGACCATTGTGTCATCTCACAAAATTCTGTACAGAGGTAAACCTGGTAATCCTCCATGAAAAATACCATGGACTAGATTCAATCACCGCACATACAGCACTGGACACTACTGCCCTACAGCAGCTCTGTACTACACCATGATTTTCTGCCCAGTAGATCTTTATCAGTTATTTATTTGTCCGTCTATTGATGTATTTTCAAATATCCAGATGCGTTTGTGTTTCTTCAAAGCACCTTTAAAGAGCATCCAGAGCCCAGAGTCCAGTGAGACTGGCAGATGATTCTGTACAAAGCAAAGCTTAACCTTTGTCCTCTATAGTGTTACGGGTGTCCCACCAGCTCTTCACAATATTTAAGTAACCATAGAAACCAATCCAAGAAATGCTTTTTTAAGGCCTAAATATTATTTTTGCTGTGCTCGCAGGCCAGTGACTGGATGACATCACACGATGTGTGTAAAACACTGGATGAGGACACTGCGCACCTGAGCGGAGTTTATAGATGACTCATGGGAAAACAAACCCCAGGCCCAGTTGCCCCTGACTGAGACTGGCGGGCTCTGATACACTAACAGTTTAGCGCAGGGCAACTCGGTTGACCTGCTAATCTGAGGTTCTTAACTGAAACAGCATAGTGTGTCAACTTGTTGTTATTTTTTTATATTTAGACGTTGTTAGTCACAAAAGCCATTTTGGAACTGCTTTCGCTTACAATGGAAAATTAAATTTAGTTATTTTGCAAAGCATCAGATGCTCTATTTCCTAAGCATGCTTTGTTACTCTTTTTTGGTATATGCATTTTCCAGAGTTGAGAAATATTTCAAAGCAAAATCTCTGCATCGAGGAAGCATTCTGAAGTTCTTGGCTGCGCTTCGCTAGTAATGATGACTAATCACTATTCCCTGGTTTGCTATGCAATTATGCTGTTATTTTGCATAAAATGGGCCAACATCACAATCTAACCTGTTTCACTTTTGTTCTAAGTCCAGAGTTTCTGTGAGGTTTTTGAACAGCTATTACTTAAGCTGAATGTGTTGCTGATAAAATAAAATAATTTTTGACAGATGTATAGTAATGTACCAAAGACATTTCAAGTTCACAACTGCACATAATTAGATACAGAGTTCCTGTTTTTTTCTTCCTTTTTATCAGCAAATTAAGTCGGCTGTTTGATGATTAAATATAATAATCTTTAACATTACAAAATGGTGATTAATATAATAAATATAATAATCTTTGTTGTACAAAGACATTTTCAGTTTTTCTATTAAATTTTATGAAGCATCAGATGCAAAGTACCCAAGCAATTTGTTCTCTATTTGTTATATTTTCTGCATATTTTCCGACAGTTATTACCAGCAATTTCTTAAGTTGGATGTTTTGTTGAGAAACGTAGCAATGCTTGACAGATATTGCAGTGTGCATTTTTAAGCCAAATTGTTTATACAGCGTATCGATTAGATTTTAGCATGTTAACTGAGAGTTTGTGAAGTTTGAGCAACAGAAAGTTTCCATTGTGCTCTACAATCCCTTGAGCACTCTGGGTAACGCAATGGCCAGAACCTGTTCAGCTATGCCTCAGTGTTAGCATGACGGCCAAGCAAAACATAGAGGTGTATTTGGTTTCAGAAGAGCAGACAAAAGCACCAAGTTGAGAAATGTGGCATTGGCTTGGTCTTAGTTTTGCTTAGTCTGCAGAATAACATGCTTTGTTGAAGAGACATGGTCTTTACTCTGTGCCCAATTTCAAACATGTTCAAGACCTTTGCTCACCAAGCTCTGGCCAATGTGCTTCTGATCGGAGCACTAATAGCTGCTTTAGTGCCACTCCTCTCTTGTTTTAAAGGAGAAATCTATTGGCTATGTCAGGAGGCAGTTTCCTAATGGCGTTGCTTTACTTTAGCAAACCTTTACAGACCTTAATCTCCATATCACCTGTTGTGTTATTTATTAGCTGAATTGTGAGAAATTTGTTTGATGCTATCAAATGAACATGAATAGTGAAACATATAATGCTGCGTGTCCCATCCAAGGCCTTTAATCACTGCTTCCTGACACTTAAATCCTGTAAAGAGCCCATTTTCTTTTTTTTGGGGGGGGGGGGTCATTCTGCTGTGTTGTGCAGTGTTCCTCTTTCCGATGTTAAAGCCAAGTCCCCTAGATGGCGCTTTAACATATCATTATTAAGTAATCAGACTTGCATTACTTCTCTAAAAGAATATATTAAGGAATTTGGCCTTGAAATGAATATGCCCTCTGATGTGGATCCTCAAATACTGTGGGAAACGACTAAGTGTGCTATACGAGGTTTCTGTATATCTTTCTCTTCTACTCTTGCCAAAGCGAAATGCTCACCAGTGGCTCCAATCATTACAAAACCTACAAAGCATTTTACTGAGCAACAGGCTACACAGCTGTCCTCTTTAAAATTATGATTTACTTTTACACTCAAAGGCAGAATTTATTTTACATAGGACTAGACAAAAATATTATTTTGAATCCTAGTCATAATTGGCCCTTTTTAAAGAATGCGAGTCTAAGGCTCTTATATTAGTGCAATAAAATCATCAGATGATCAGGTCACCATGAACCCTGTGGCAATTAATGACATATTTAAAGTACAAATCTGTATAAAGCCAAAACAGATTTTGATGAACCAATTTGTAAGCAGTATTTAGATAAATTGGAACTGCCTCGGATCTCACAGATCTTTCACTCTCCACTCCCCAGCAAAGAGCTGGGGTGTGTGTAAACAGCCGTCAGTAGTCCGTTTGGCTTGTGGATTAAATAAATATTTAGGGATGGGTGGTGTTGCCGAATTGCTGAAGAATATTACAAAATTTTGTTAGAAATATGGGTGGGATGCAACCAGGGAGATGCATTTTTTTGTGCCACTGACCTAGAGAAACTTCCAAAAATGTGTCTTATGACGTGCAGGAGATTCGCCTCTTTATAGACCCTTCAAACTCTGTAACAGTACACCTGAAATTTTGTAGTCTTTCTTTCTGCAGTTCTTTCGTTTCACATGTCTTAAACTGTTTTTCTTCTGACACTATATGCACCATCTATTGTTTTTTCTTTGGTAATTCCTGGTCATGAATACTACTGTTCGGTCAAATTTGAACTGCCATATATGTAACACTACATCATCATTTTGGTGTCTGTAAGATTTAAAAAATATATTTTTGGAGTTTTGTTGGTGGGGCCAGGCCTTCGACCATTGATGCTTGGCAGTGTTTTCTGAATGACATACGTGATTGTAGACAGAAAGGAGTGACTGAGCCCTTAGCTAGATGTTGCGACTTGGATCCTCACCTCTCCAAGATACCTTGAAGGACCTATTTGAGAGGTAAGACTCAAACCATTGGAGTTGGATCTTTGATCCAAGATGGCGGCGCGATTGGACGCTGAGGCCGCTCCGCGTCCCAAAGACGGTGCTTTTATGTCTTTGGATAATGTTAGTGTTGTGTGTGAAAAATAAAAAATTGTTGATAACAAAAAAAAAAGTGACCGCCAGCCTTTTGGATGATCGGTGACAGTCACTAAGACCATCGAACTCACACGTGCAAACAAAGTTTACTGCTGTAGCTGGACCTCAGACCGCGGGTTCGTGGGCTGCTAAAGACCAGAGATGAAGCATTCAGATCAGGAGATAAAGCAGCCCTCAAAACAGCAAGAGCCAATCTGTCCTGTGGCATCAAAAATGCAAAACGGTCACATGCTCAAAAAATCAACAGTCACTTCAGGAACAGCAGAGACACACGGAGCCTTTGGCAAGCCATTCAGACCATCACTGACTACAAGCCCCCGCCACAGGCCTGTGATGATGATCCATCCCTCCCCGATACACTCAACCACTTTTATTCACGGTTTGAAATGCAGAATGACACACCTGCACAAAAACTGCCCACACCTCCCAACGACCAGGCACTCTGTCTGTCTGCAGCCGACGTAAGGAAGACCCTATCCAGGATCAACCCACGAAAGGCTGCGGGTCCTGACAACATACCTGGCCGTGTACTGAAAGACTGTGCTGCACAGCTGACGGATGTCCTAACAGATATCTTCAACACCTCGCTGAGCCAGGCAGTCGTCCCCACATGTCTCAAATCCACAACAATCATACCGGTACCAAAGAAATCACCTGTGTCCTGTCTAAACGACTACCGTCCCATAGCATTGACTCCAATCATGATGAAGTGCTTTGAGAGGTTAGTCATGCAAAAAATCAAAAACAGCCTCCCCAACACACTCGATCCACTCAACGGACGATGCAATTTCCTCCACCCTCCACCTGGCTCTTACCCACCTAGAAAATAAAGACTCCTATGTTAGAATGCTGTTCATTGACTTCAGCTCGGCATTCAACACAATAATCCCACAACAGCTCATGAATAAACTAAATCTGCTGGGCCTTAACAATTCCCTCTGTAATTGGATCCTGGACTTTTTAACCGGAAGACCTCAGTCTGTCCGTGTCGGCCACAACACCTCGATCACTACCACACTGAGCACAGGTGCCCCACAAGGCTGTGTGCTCAGCCCGCTGCTCTTCACGCTGCTGACCCACGACTGCACTGCCAAGTTCAGCTCCAACCACATCATTAAGTTCGCTGATGACACAACAGTGGTAGGTCTCATCAGCAACAACGATGAAACGCACTACAGAGAGGAAGTGGCACAGCTGGCTGAGTGGTGTGGCGCTAACAATCTGTCCCTCAATGTGGAGAAGACAAAGGAGGTTGTGTTGGACTTCAGGAGGAGGAACTCCATTGACCACCCCCCACTGACCATCGACAGCTCGACTGTGGAGAGAGTCAGCAGCACTAAATTCCTGGGGGTGCACATCACGGAGGATCTCACCTGGACCACCAACACCATGTCACTCTCCAAGAAGGCACAACAGTGCCTACACTTTCTCCGCCGGCTGAAAAGAGCAAGTCTCCCACCACCCATCCTCACCACATTCTACAGGGGCACCATTGAGAGTGTGCTGACCAGCTGCATCACTGTCTGGTACGGGAACTGCAGTGCTGCTGACCGCAAGACCCTCCAGCGGACAGTGAACACAGCTGCAAAGATCATCGGTGCCCCTCTCCCATCCATTCTGGACATTTTCCTTGCACGATGCTCCAGCAAAACCAACAGCATCGTGAAGGACCCCACCCACCCCTCCCACAGTCTCTTCCAGCTCCTACCATCAGGAAGACGGTACCGAAGCATCAGAGCCCGCTCCGCCAGGCTGCTCAACAACGTTTTCCCCCAGGCTGTGAGAGCCCTGAACCCAAATCACCCCGCCCTCCTCTAAAAAAAACCCCATGCAAACCCCTACCTCCTGAAACATGGACCACCCCCCCCCCCCTCTCCAAACACCCCCCAACCTTACCACACCAAAGAAAAAAACTGTGAACCTTTTTTTTTTCTGTGCAATTCAAGTGTGCTACACACAGGTGAGTGGGCCTGTACAAGCCACCTGTAGTAACACACTCTCCTCCATGCACACTAGACACTTTTCCTCACACTGCTGTGTACACAATCCCACAAAAGACTCAGCAATATATGTATGTTTACATGCTCATGCACTACTACAAATCATCTTGTACTGTTCCCCAGCCAGCTGCTTGACTCACAATGTTTCTCTCTGCACATGTACAGTATTTATGTGAAGCATTCGCATAGTTTGTATAGTTTGTATTTTTTATCTTTTATCTTTAGTTGTATAGGGTAAACATTTATATATAGTAGTCAACATATGTCAGTAGGTTAGTTGTGTATAGGTTTATAGTGTTTTACTTCATTGTTGTATGTCTGTATTTATGTAGCACCGTGGATCTGTGAGGCACGACATTTTGTTCCACTGTATGTCCCCACATGTAGCGGAATGACAATAAAGCTCAACTTGAACTTGAGTGCGGTTCCTGAGATGCCCTTTCCCAATAGGGTTGACAGGAGGATCTGGTGGTTGACCGTATCAAAAGCAGCGGACCGATTCAGCAAGCTAAGTAATGAAGACTTGGAAGCCGCTCTTACAAGTCTTAGGGCTTCAACAACTGAGAGCAAGGCAGTTTCGGTCGAGTGTCCACTTCTGAAGCCAGATTGGTTGCTGTCCAGGAGGTTGTTCTGTGTGAGAAAGGCAGAGACTTGGTTGAATTCAACTCATTCAAGTGTTTTTGCAATGAAAGGTAGAAGGGAAACCGGTCTGTAGTTCCCTAAAAAAGTTGGGTTAAGAGTGGGTTTCTTAAGAAGTGGGGTTATACGAGCCTATTTAAATGCTGAGGGAAAACTGCAGTGTGAAGGGATGTGTTAACGATGTGAGTGAGTGTAGGTACAGCTGCAGGAGAAATGGCTTGAAGGAGAGGAGATGGAATCGGATCAAGCGGACAAGTAGTAATTTATTATTATTATCATCATCATGTTGGAAACAGTTAATATTTACACTTTGTGGAGTCCATTATTTTTTTACTTTCACATAATCAATGTAATGCATCCTTGTTGAATAAAAGTATGAATTTATTTATTTTAAAAAATGACAAAAAAAATGACAGACACCAACTTTTGAATGGTAGTGTAGATTTCATATGGAGAAGGTGAAGATAGGAGACCACACATTGCCAATGTGTGACAAAAGCCTCTCTGGAAATCTGTCCTCGCAGAGCAGGTTCCAGACCATTAAGACCCAGACTCTCGCTGTGGTATGTGAATCCATCATTTTGTGGCTGGTTATGCAGGCCCTGCTAGAGAAAGAGGAGTTTTTCAGTTCTTTATATATGCTGAGAGCAGGAACCAGTTGCGCTTAGAAGGGCCACATGGCATTTTTTGGAAGTTTGATTCAATTATATAATTCTTTAATGAGTTAGACAATTGGATTGTGAAATATCCTGAAGGTAAATTCCCAGACTTTGATGAAGAAACCCTATTGTTATCCCCAGATAAGCCATGGAGCTGCATGTTTATTTTTGTGCAAGTCTATCAAACTATTTCTCAAAATATTTTCAAATGACGACTGCATACTTGAGTTTTATCTTTCATCTCTCTCAACTACGAGCCTCAAACACCATTTTTCTACACAGTGTTGGAAATGCAAAAAGAATAGACCAACTAGCCAATTTAGTTGTTTTATAAAAATAAAAAAAAGATTTATTTATTTTTATCCGGCATATTGTTTTGGCAATTACTAATAAACCACCATCAACAGATGTGCTGCATTTTCATAAAAATGTTGATTTTAAAGAGCTTGCTTTCACTGGACTGAAGTGGACAATATGGGCTTCCCAGAGACTGCAGGGCTGGTGGGAGAAAGAAACAATGGCGGTTTCAATTATGAATGAAGACACGTACCTGTGAATTTAATGTTAATGCGGTTGTCACTACCTGAACTTTTCAGTAGTAAATTTGGTTGTAGAATGTGGTCATCACTCACGTGAATTACAGAAATCTGTGTGAACAGAACAAGATTGAACATTTAGAAGAGTGACAAGTGTATTTAGCTGCAGTGTGAACACATTCAGCACCCTGTTCTCCAGCTGTTCAGTGGAAAGTTTTGCTTCAACATCAACACCTGTGATGTAGTAGTTTCTTGCAAAGAATCCCGAGACTAAAGTAATATCCAGAGGTCTTCTTATTGTGCTGCTTTTTGTACACTCTGTGCATCCTTCTCTGGAAGAGACTGAAACTTTCTGAAATATAGGGAAGCTCTAAGCAGGTCAGATTCTTAGAGTAATATATTTAAAATCCCTCAAATGCATCCCCAAGAGAACTGACCACAGTCTCGACAGGCAGCCTGAACGCTCTCCACCACTGTTAAACACTCAGCACACTGACATAGCGTAGCATTCATGATGGTTAAGTACAAACTTATTGATTTATTTTATAACCTAAAAGACATAGAAAAACTTGTTTGTTTGTAGCAGTTGTAAATTTATTAAAAGGTGGTTAGTAAGAGCTTTTTTATTTTTGTTTCTTCAGGTCCCTGGGTGTCATGCAGTAGTTGTTTATTTTTTGCGACACCAAGATTCATGGATAAAAGCAGCTGCAGATGCATGTATGTAATTTATAAATGTAATTTTGTTTTTGTTTTTTAATGCAATTGAAAATGTGCCACTTTCCCATAATATTGTAGACGTAGACTTATATTTGGCATCATGTCTGCTTTACCGGCTTGACACAATGCAACAAATCTAAATTTGATTGACAGAATTGTGCTTTTTTATTTAACTATCCCTTTTATTATTTTGTTTACTATCCCTTTAACAATACTTGCAAGCAAAGTGGCATTTAAGTGTATAGTCAATTAATGACTTTATTTCTTATTTACTTAGAGGTGCTTAAGAATTGTTCAAAGATTATTTGTCTTTAAACAAATAAACCTTTAATTATTTAAAAATTTAAATGTATAAGTTTCTGGTATATTTAAAAATATTGAACCATTTAATATTTAAAAAATAAATTCATAATAAATGAAGTATTGTTTAATTGCTTCTTTTTAACTTAAATTTGTGCTGTACAGATTATTGATAAATGCATGCACAAGTAATCACTTTCCATTAGGAGTAACACAATACTTTAACATGGTACTTTTAAAAGTAGCATTCCCCTACATTGTTTGCAATTGCTCATTCCCCGCGTTTTGAGCTCTGGTTGAGCTCTGGACTTTTTTTGCTATCACTTCCTCCATTACCATCATATGAAGTGCCTGTCATTCTTTGAGAGCAGGATGTGACCTTCTTCCGTGCGCAATTTTCTAGTCAAGTGTCTTGTATCTCTTGAAGAAGTGAGCTAAACGAGGCCTCTTTTCGTGTTGTATCTGAAGCTCTGCAGGACGTCCCAGCATCACCCTGAGCGGGTTAAGCGCCTGGGAACCACCAGGGAGAGTGTAATTAACTTTAGTTGGTGCCCTGCTTTGCTGAACCATGACCTCACGCGGCCCACCCCCTGTGAGTGGCATGTTAGAGCAACATTAGCAGTAATGAGCTTTTATTTGGCAGGTCTGTCTGTGGCAGGTTGCCTCCCAAGGCTCACACTCCGATACCGAGGGAAAATGAAGGCTCGAGAAACGAGGCTAGTGGGAGGATGGAATGCACTTTTAGAAACAACGTGGGTGAAGCACAGGGGGTTCTGTGGTCATGTGTATGAGTGTGCATTTTCATGGGCTCCTAGGGGCCACCCTGGATGTTTTTTACCGGATGGAGGTATTCACATAACGTGTAAATCATCTCAGTGTGACTTAACCTGCAGATGCAGAGAAAGAGAAGACCTGGGAACAATGGTGGGCAGAGGGAATTGTGGAAGGGTCAGTATCTGAGAAAGGCTCTAAATATGACTGAAATAGAAACTCGTAGGCTTCATCTGAAATCGCATACTTCACTGCTATATAGCAGGTGAAAAACAGTAGTAGTAGTAGTAGACAAAAACAGGTTTTATGGATTTAACTTACATATGCAGTTTAAAAACTATATATTATTTATTTATATATAACAATACCTTACTATGGTACTAAAATATGTATCCTTAATTATGCGACTTTATCCCACAATTATGTTTATATCTCACAATTTTGACTTTGCCACAATTCTTTTTATAAACTTAAGTTATAAACTTGAAGTTTATCTCACAATTTTGACATTTGACATTTTTTTCTCTGAATTCTGTTTTACATCTCACAATTTTTTCACAATTCTGACTTTTTCTAGCAATTGCAAGTTTATATCACAATTCTGACTTTTTCCCCCTTAAAACTACAAAAAAATAGTCTGAATTGTGAGATATGAACTCAGAAATGTGAGAAAAAAGTCAGAAATGTGTTTTGTTTATTATTAACTATTATTATTATTATTATATCCCATGGCAGAAACAAGCTTCCATGTGAAACGATAACAGATAAGACATACATTTTAAGCTAAATTATAAGGTGACTTGTTCTTTTTCACTTCCAAAAACTGTAGCTTTAACAGTATTTTACATGAAATGCAGGACATTGTTACAGTTTCTCACCATGTATAGTAAGGAAGCACCATATATGGTAAAAAAAAAAGCTTCTTGTTTTACCATATCATTTTTACCCTTGTTTTCATTGTTTACAGTAGTTTTTTTTTTTTTTTTTTTAACATGAGAAACCAACTGAAGTGAAGGGGCAACGGTGTGGGGAGTGTGATTAGCTTGGTCGTCAGAGGAATAAAGCAAGCAAGTGCAGGAATCTTGACCTGCGGGTTCGGTCTGCGCTGCCTGCTGGGCCGGGAGAAAGAGGCTCTCCACAGAGGCAGCCTGGAATCCCAGTCCTGCCGCGCTCCCTTTCATTTCTCTAGAGCTCCCGCTGTGGAGTTAGGGGGGCATCGGTAGCTCAGTCTCCCCTTCCTCTTCATCTACACCTATAGAGGAGGTCCCGGTCCTGAAGATGGAGACCTCCTGCTCCTCCACTCCCCCGTGTCCTCCTATTGTTGGGAAGGGAAGGGGGGTGAGTGTCCACCCTCTTGAACACACAAAGAGGGAAATGAAAGTTGTTTCCCGCATGTCTGAGGTCTAGGTGGACGGCTTTAGCGGGGTCTGCTCACCGAGAAGGAGCACAGCATGCTTGTGGGAAATCACCTTTTTTGTGTGTCTTAAAGCTTTTCTCCTGTAATATCTCGGCTTTTTGTTGTGTAAGCTCACAATGGCTCACATAAAGTCTGCTGAAGGTATCATAGCATATAAAAGCATGAAACTAAATCTGAATAATAACATGTTTTTTTTTTTTTTTTTGGATTGTGTTAACCATTCGTTAGTGCACTGTGGTTTATGTTTGCTAATGTTAGAAATGTGGCTTAATGTGATTTATAAAATAGTCCATCTTTGTTGGTCCAGGAACAACATTGCTCTACAATCAGATTTAAGGGTTGATATATAAGGTTAAGGTATGATGGGATACTGTTACTTGAATACTTTTGGACACAGTTATTCATTTAGAGCTGTACAGTAACAAATACTGTTTTAATTTTGAAGGAAAAAATTTAAGTGAGACCCCTGGGGTATGGTGACACCCCTTTAGTATTGGGGCAGAAGGTTCACACAGTGGCATTATGTTTTGGTGTTTTTTTATTTAATATAATAATTATAATTAATGTAGACATTATTTAATAATTCCATGAATTGTATGTTCATTTCAAACATCTACATAGCATAAGCCATTTGAACAGAATCAATCAATCTGAATTCATAATTTTATTGCTATGACATTTCTTCAATTAAAATTCATAACTGAGTATATATCATAAGATTATTTAGATTTTTTTTTTAAATATTCCCAGTAAAATATTATATAATAATAACTGTTTTCTATTTGAATCTATTTAAAAATGTAATTCATTCCTGTTTTGGCCAAGCTGAATTTTCAGCATCATTACTCCAGTCATCGGTTAGAAATCATTTTAATTTGCTGATTTGGTGCTAAAGAAACTTTTCTTGTTTTTATGAAAACAGAGTAAAACTGCTTAATTTTTTCGTGTTAAATCATCATATTTTTTTCAAGATTCTTTGATGAATAGAACAGCGTTTATTTGAAATAGAAATCCTTTGTAACACTATAAATGTCATTTGTAGCATTTTTATCACCAATTTAATGCATCCTTGCCGAATAAATGTAATATTTTCTTATTTATTTTCTTATTTGGAGTCAATCTTCCTGACCCCAAACTTTTTAACTTTTTTTGTTTTGTTTGTTATAGTTCAACTACTTCAAAATGCATGTATTTCAGTAGAATATTTAGTTTTTTAAATTTAGTCACATAAATAGTTTGGCAAAAATGATATCTAATATTACATATTCTGCATAAAACAGATAGAATAAATTTACTCCAGGGGCCTCCTAGCTCCAGATAGAGGATCATTTTACACCAGTAGTGGGGCAAGATAGTCCCTTTTCCATTTATTATTCTATAATAATAATATATTGTACTTTGTATCTGTGTTTGCCAAACATTTTCATTCTTGTATGTAATAGTATGCTCCTGGCCTTGAGGTTTGGATTATGCTGTAGGCTGTGGTTAGTGGCTTAAACAGCATACTTATCAATTTATGATCCCTCTGATTTGGCAGGTAGATTAGGAATGGAGTTTGGCCTAGTATTGTCTGCTAGGAAACCAACAAAAGATATTGATCCAGGAACATGTTCTGCATGGCTCAGTCACATTATGCATTCAGCCAGTTTCCATCATGTTGACGGACACGTTAAGACCAGCATGTTGTTGTACAAATGTTTCACTGGTCTATTTTTATTTTTATTTTTTTTGCTCAGGTGATGAACACTTCTGGTTTCAGAACCTAATGATTCCTTTTTTAAAAAATATAGAACCATATGACAGAGTTTGTGGGTCTGCTGCATGTGTGTGTGAACATTTCTACATGCCCATAAAAAAGCACTTCCCCTCTAATTGAGGATGATATCGTCAGTGGTAAAACCAAACAGACCCAAGAGGGAGGTCTGGAGCCTGTGAGAAGATGTACTAATCCCTTCTTTCTTCCCCTTCCCCTGCGGATCTGTGTGTGTGTGTGTGTGTGTTGTGTTGGTGTGCCTGCTGTGGATGAGTACTCCAAATGGCTTTGACTGTGAAAGGGACTGGGGTGAGGAGATCATTGTTTGTGGCACTTTTCAGTACTCCAGAGCTGCACCTCCAGAGAAGAACCCATAAAAAAGCACTTCCCCTCTAATTGGGGACGATATCACTCCCTTAGTGGTAAAAACAAACAGACTGGGAAAGAAGGTCTGGAGCCTGTGAGATGATACACTAATCCCTTTCTATTTCTCCGTTTGATGGATGAACGGGGCTAGTTGTCACACTTTTGAGTCCAGTCAGTGTTTCTCAGTGTGGGTGTATTTTTGAAAGTCATTTTCTGCATAGTCACATATCTTTAAGTCACAATTTTTTTTTATTGTAATCCTCTGTTATTGACCAGAAAAAAAGCATAAATCATTTTGCATGGCCATGTTCTCACACTGTATGGGGTAAGTTGTCACATTGTCTGTTAAACAGCCTTTTATGTGATTTTCAACAAAATGCAAATGGCTGAATGATTGAAGCACAAAATTTATGAAACCAAAACAATATAAAAGAATATCAAGGTCAGATATTATTTTATGTACATACAGTGCCCTCCACTAATATTGGCACCCTTGATAAATATGAGCAAAGGCGGCTGTGAAAATAAATCTGCATTGTTTATCCTTTTGATCTTTCACTCAAAAAATTCACAAAATTCCAACCTATCATTGAAGTAAAACAATTGAAAGTGGGGAGAAAATCTCATGATGAAATAAATGTTTTTCTCCAATGAATGTTGGCCACAATTATTGGCACCCCTAGAAATTCTTATGAGTAAAATATCTCTGAACTATATTCCCATTCATATTTACATTTTTTAGCACACCAGGGTGACTAGGAGCATGAAATTGTCCAGCCATGACTTTCTGTTCCACAGGATTATAAATATGAGGAACACAAAGGTCAAATTCCCTTAATCATCCATCACAATGAGAAAAACCAAAAAATATATTTCTTATGTGAAGAACAAGATTGTTGAGCATCACAAAATAGAAAGTGGTTGTAAGAAAAGAGTTAAAACATTGAAAATCCCCATTTCCACCATCAGGGTAATAATTAAGAGATTCCAATCAACTAAAGATGTTAAAAATCTGCCTGGAAGAGGACGTGTGTCTATATTGTCCTAATGCACGGTGAGGAGGAGAGTTTGAGTGGCCAAAGACTCTCCAAGGATCACAGCTGGAGAATTGCAGAGATTAGTTGAGTCTTGGGGTCAGAAACCTAAAAAAAAAAAATCAAACATCCCCTATATCACCACATGTTGTTCGGGAGGGTTTCAAGAAAAATTGTCCTCACTCATCCAAAAACAAACTCCAGCAAATTCAGTTGTCAGACACGACTGGAACTTCAAATGGCACTGGCTTCTATTGTCAGATGAAACTGAAAAAAGAGCTTTTTGGCAGCAAACCCACCAGATGAGTTTAGTACAAACAGGGATAAAAAAAAAAGTACCCCATGTCCACGGTTAAATATACTGCTGGATCTTTAATGTTGTGGGCCTGTTTTTCTGCTGGAGGTCCTGAACATCTTGTTCAGATGCATGGCATCATGGATTCTATCAAATACCAACAGATAAAAAATCAAAATCTGACTGCCTCTGTTAGAAATCTTATATTGGGCCGTGTGTGGATCTTCCACCAGGACAACAATCCAAAACAAACATCAAAATAAACACAAAAATGGATCACTGAGCACAAAATGAATCTTTTACCATTGCTGTCTCTGTCCTCTGACCTGAACCCTACAGAAAATGAGTGAGGTGAACTGAAGAGAAGAAGCACCGTCATGGAGCTGTGAATCTGAAGGATCTGGAGAGATTCTGTATGAAGAAAATGGTCTCTGATCTCTTATCAGGTGTTCTCCAAACTCTTCAGGCATTATAGGAGAAAACTCAGAGCTGTTGTGCTGGGAAAAGGACGTTGCAATAATTGGGTGCCAATAATTGTGGCCAACATGAAATAGTGAAAGCATTTATTTCACAATGAGATCCCCCGCCCCACTTTCAATTGTTTTACTTCAATGATAGGTTGGAAATTTGTGAATTTTTTGAATGAAAGATAAAAAGGATAAACAATGCAGATTTATTTTCACAGCTGCCTTTGCTCATATTTACCAAGGGTGCCAATATTAGTGGAGGACACTGTACATACATACATGCATACATACACATACCTGTATATAGTTAATGTGGTTTTGTTAATAACCATATATATGCATTTATTTGACCAAAAATACAGTAAAGTTGTGAAATTTTATTACGGTATAAAGTAACTTTTATTTTTATTTCTACTTGGTCTCATGGCATAAACGTACCTGGGCGTACTATTTAGGTATGTTTATGCCATGAGACCAGGTTGTTTTATTTTTATGTAATAATTTCCTGTGATGGCAAAGCTGAATTTTCAGCATCATTACTCCAGTCTTCAGTGTCACATGATCCTTCAGAAATCATTCTAATATGCTGATTTGGTGCTCAAGAAACTTTTTTTATTATTATTAATTTTGAAAACATTTGTGCTGCTTAATATTTTTGCGGAAACCGTGGAAGCAGCACCTGGTCTCTCTCTTTCCCACTGCCACAGCTCATGTGTAGCTTTAGCTAACTGTCCCTCAGCTTTTCTGTCAGTTAACAATGGGACTAGTCTGAGGAATAATGACCTTCTTATTCTGAGTGCATAAAGACTAAATATGCTTTTAACAGGGTAATGATTCAAATGTGTTTCGTCAATGTTAGTTCAGCTTCATTTCTCATTTGCTCACCGATGTCAACTCGTAAAACATCTCAACACCTCATCAGGACCGGTCAGGCCACATAGAACTATGCCATATTTCTTCTGCTGACGATGCTGATGATGGTCTGTTGGGAGTTTGCAGGTCATAAGTATAAGTGTCAAGCAGAGTTCAATAATTAAACCTATTGTAATATCTAGAACATCTGGACACGTCGCATGTGGAATCCTCATCGGCCGTCTTGTCTTACGCGCTCATCTTTATTTCCACGAAATGCATCAATGTTTGACGCTGGTCTTCGGTTATTGAGCTGAAATTGCGGTTCCGTTCTTGATGATGTGTCATCTCGGGACTTATTTTGATCGAAATAACAGCAAAGACCTGGACTGAATTTGCTCTACCTGAAAGCAGCCCATCAAAGTCTATTTAATTCTTCATAAACGTTACTTATTGCACAATGTTTATATCAATATGAGGTCCGGGGTCCTCCAGAGCTGAAACCCGAGGAGACGGTTACCACAGACTGAGTGGCCCATTAGCTTAATGGCTGTCTAAAGTTTCACTCAGGATGTATTGCTGTTATGGCTGAAAGCTTTGCGTTTCCCTTTTTTACGGGTCCCTTGGATTCACAACGCCCATGCAGGAACAGGGAAAAGGAGAAGAACAAAACAAACGGGAAGGGAATGTGACACTTGTGCGGTATAGCTGGTTCTGTGCTGGAGTGTGGGTCGACTCACCTCTTTAATAGGCTTGCAGAGGCTCTCTTTCCTCACGGTCTGATTTTAAGTGACTGTCCTGGTCAGTGTCCGCTGCACTGAGAACTGCACTGACCTCGGGTCAGACCTTTAACCTCGGTCTGCAGCTGGTGAATGGAGAACAGCGTGAGGTGTTCCCTGTTTAATCCAGATTCCCTCTTGTTTAGAGGGTTGTGGAATGTTACAATCAACAGCGGCATTAAGCTGAAGTATGCAAGCATGCAGCTCCTAATTAAACTTCAGTTTTGTTTGACCTAGTTGGGCTATATGGAATTTGGAACTGTTTTTGTTTGTTTGTTTTATTATTGCCCAAAATAATATATACATATTCTAAACACCAGCGTTCAAAAGTTTGGAATCATTTTTTCAAATATTTCTGAAAGAAGTCCCTGTCTTTCTAATATTGTGAAAAATGATTATTACAATTTTAAATAAATCTTTTCTTTTTAAATAGTTTTTATATAATACGTTTTATGGAATTTATTCCTGTGATGGCAAAGCTGAATTTTCAGCAGTCAGTAAATAAAAAGTATAAATAAATAAATAAATATATGGTGAATTTTATATATATGTGTGCGTGTGTAAATAGAAAATGAACATATTTATTTATATTTAGTCGTTTTTAATGTATTTGTATTTATTAAGGGAATAGTTCACCCAAAAATGTATACGTTTTTTATGTTGAACACAAAAGAAGATAATTTGAAGAATTTTCTTGTTGGTCCCTATTGACTTCCATAGTAGGGAAAGAAATACTATGGAAGTCAATGGTGACCACTGTTTGATTACCAGCATTCTTCAAAATATCTTCTTTTATGTTCAACATAAAACTTATACAGGTTTGGAACGACATGAAGGTGAGTAAATGATGACAAAAGTTTCATTTTTAGGTGAACTATAATTCATTTTTTTCTTATGTATGGCACCAGGACCCCTATGTCCCCTCATAAAGAATAGGTGCATGATATCCCTGATTATAAGGAGTAAGGAAATTTTGACAGATTGTGTTAGTGTTATGTTGGCATCATCTGCATTCTGTTATTATTATATTGGCCTGTTGAGTCAAGAGCTGTTGCGGTCACGACTGACTTGCTGTTCATTGCCGTGACTGAGTTACTCACACTATAATTGTCATTGATTTGATTTACAGGATACTGCTGTCTCAAAATCGTAACCCCCTTTGAGTTCCTCTAAAACACAAATACAGTTGCAGCTGGGAAATGACACACTGCGTCAGTGGGGTTGATGTTTCCAGTAAGAGAAATTTCAATTTCATTGTCATTTACAGAATTGGAAAAATAAGTTATGTGTTATTCTTTTGTCTTTGCTGACCACCAGTTGACAATCTCACTAAATGTGAGCAGGGCCAGATTTTGGGGAGTCCAAACATCTGATGCTACTCTTTAAGGTCCATGTTAGCTTCTGGAACATTTACTTTTAGTGCTTTTTTTCTTGTGACATTGGTCTACAGCTGAATGGTCTGGAATATTTGGATACAGTCGTGTTGGTCCATTACTTTTGCTACTGACAATGTCTTCTTTTAAAAATTATACAACGTGCATGAATCAAAGTCAAGTCTAGACCATGGTGCATTTAATTGTGTGTTTCTTCAATTACAAACACTTTTTGAAGTTCACATTAAAACTGTCAGGTTTTTTCAGTTATTTTTCTATTTTTTATTTTAATCATTTATAGATTATGTTTTGCCTTGTCATTCAGTATTAACATATGGAAATCCATTATAAAATAGAAATGATTACATTTAACATTATGATTATCTAAACAAAGAGTGAAACCGTCATAAACCATTTCACTACTTGTGTGAAAATGATTATTTAAGTAAATACAATAATATATTTGGGATACAATGAATCTTAGATATGAAATGTGACATAGCAAGACAATTAAGCATACATTTTTCACAAAAAAATATTATTTACACAACAGAAGCTAGAGCTAAATACAATAAAAAAACTAAAGATGTGATGGAAATGACATTGTAATGAACATTTTCATGGGTTTCAGAACAAGAATTGTATAATTGTCATGTGAGGCACTTTCAGACATTGTTAGTGGACAAATTTAATATCCCAGCGAGATTAAAAGTTTGTTTTAAAGGGAGTTTATTTATTTTCACCACAGGGACAAAGAGTGGCCATATTTGAAGAAACAATTTCCCTCTCATTTGCACTTCATTTGTCAGAGATCAACTTTTTATTTAGTCATTACTATAACTCCTTATAATCCTCCCTTCAGGAGAAATGAAATGAGAGAGAAGATGAGGAAATGTTCTCCATTTTATTGCTCGCCAAAAGCAGTCTTTGTACTTTTTATTTCATGAAATTCTTATAAACACATTACCCACAAACAATCTCGGCATGGCGGAGGCAAAGTCGCTACGGCCCAGTAAGTCTTTTAATGCTCAATAGCAACGGCTTAGGTTTTTATTTCGGCTCCTGCAGAGAAAACCAGCATGTTCTCTCACCTTCACGCTCCTATACAGAGATGGTGCGACCGCTTCGTCTCGAGGCAGAATGAAGTGATTACACACAAGGTCTTGCTCTTGGACAGATGGATTTGGAGCTGTTATCTTTCCTTCTTACCGCTGTAAGGAAGCTATTCTCCGTCACCCCGGTACTCTTGACCCTGCTTGACCCGGGCTGCCCGCAGACCTTTTCGACAGGCTATTTCCACTTGGTACAAGAGGCTGAGTGAGCGTCAGGTTCACTTGCCTTGAGACAGAAGCGTCAAGCTATGTAAGGCCCTAGCATCTCTTGCACTCACACTTCTATTAGCCCACCACTGTATGTTTATGTGTTTCGCAGACCGTGGTGTGAGATTCAGTCAATCGCAGAAGCTCCTTTGGGGTCACTGCGCTTTTGACCTTGCTAGGAATTATTTCCCAATGTGCAGAATGATTTCATAGCTTTTACAGGAGCGGTGGCCCCTCTCCTCTGTGTCAGAAAAGGTTTCCTTCTATTTATGCAAGTCATTTTCGGATAATGAATTAGTCTTTAGAGAGAAATATTGATCATACCATCTGTAGCATGTACGTGAGATATTTGTATTTTGAATGTCATGGCTTCAGTATTTGATTATTAACTCTCATAATAAAGGTCATGCCTGTTATGTTTATAGTTTGTCACAAAGGCAGCTGAAGACAGGCAAAGATGGATGTGAATCATCTCTGCTAATTGTGGGATTAATAAAAATTAAAGTTGCATTATAAGGTATACAGTAACAATTACAAGAAATAAATTCACAGTCGTAAAATATAAATAATCTTACAGATATAAAAGTCACATTTGAGATAAAAAGACAAATAAAGTTGCAATTATGAGATACAAAGTGAAAATAAATTTTGCAATTATGAGATATAAATCCAATTAGCTGGAGCAGCCTGAAAAATACAGTATTGTTTTTGCTTGTTTCTTATTTTGTTGTTGTTATTTTTGCTATTATTTTATTTTATTTTGTAACTATTTTAAATGTCATTGCTTTAGTATTTGATTTGTTTTTAGCTAGATTTTTATTTATTTGTTTTCTGGAATGTGCATGCAAATTAGCTGGTCCAACCTGAGAAACACAGTGGTTTGTTTATTTGCTTGTTTAAAAAAAAAAAATCTTTCTTTTTTTTCTATTTTTAGCTCTCTTTTTTTTTTTTTTCAAAAAGTGCATTCAAATTAGCTGAACCAGCCTGAAAAAATAGTTTATTTCATTTCATTATTTTATTTTATTTTTTAGTTTAGTTTAGTTTAGTTATTAGAAGTGCCCTTTTTATTTAGCTATTTGTAGTTTGAATGTCATTGCTTCAGCATTAGATTTTTTTTTAATTTGCCTTTTTAGTTCTTTTTAATAGTTTACAAAAATAAAGTTGTTGTTGATTTCCAATTGTTGTCAGATTTTACTGATGATTTAATACACTACATGAGCTATTTCTAGTTTGAATGTCATGGCTTCAGTATTTTACGGTGGCCGAGAGAGCTCAACGCACTGCAAATAGAAAAGAACACCTGCAAATTAAGAAAACAACTTCATCAATTTGACAACACATGCGCTGCAAATGCTCACAACACAACCAAATAAAGAAACACACTGCAAATAAAATTCTTTATTTGGTTGTGAGCATTTGCAGCACCTGTTGTCAAACTGATGATGTTTTCTTGATTTGCTGGTGCTTTTTCTATTTGCATGTGTTTTCTGAAGTTGCAGCGCGTTGAGCTCTCTCAGCCACCGCAGTATTTGATTATTAACTCTCATAATAACGGTCATGCCTGTTATGTTTACAGTTGTTCACAAAGGCAGCTGCAGACAGGCAAAGATGGATGTGACCTGGTGAAATTCAGTGCTGTGTTTAACTATTTACAGTGAGTGTGATGATGTACTGACTGTGCGTTCAGCAATTGTTGAGTTGTTGGTGAGTGGAAGAAAGGGAGATGCCACATGTCAAGTCCTGATTTATGTGCTCAGGGTAAAAAATATCCTGAAATCACTTTTCCACTTTGTCATCTGTGATTAACAAGCAGTTCACACGCACCCTAAACAAGCAACCATTTTTCAGCCCTCCATTGTCCGTCACCCTGTCTCCTCGCAGCGACAGCCACTCACCCCGGCATCTTCTCAACACATCCAGGGCTCAGAGGTCATATTGGTGTGGTGAAGAGAGAGGGAGAAGTCACATTGTTGAAGAATACTTGTGATAATTATGTTTTTGGGATCATGGGGGGATTATGTCTGCTAAACATGAGAAGTCATTATTAATCAGTTCTTCTCTTCTCAAGTACCAGCTGCTTTCTGTTAGAGAGAGTCACTGATTGAACACATTGATGATTCTGTCTACAGATGCATATGTTGCCTCACTGTATGCTGGACTGTTTATGCTCTAATTTTGCATATATCAAAGATGTGTGTGTGTGTGTGTGTGTTTGTTAAGCGTATTTTCTAAGCCCATATCCACATTAGAGCTGGCCATATCCACATCAAACAACATGTTTGTGAGATCAAGTTTAAAATAAGAAATAAAGTTGCGTTATGAGTTATTATAAATTATAAATACCAATTTATAGTTATGAGATACATACTTTTTGAGATAAAAATATACATTACCACAAATAAGGTTGCAATTATGAAATATAAAGTCAGAATACAGTATAAAGTCAGATTATTATTTTTATTTAATTTTTTGAATGATGATTTGAGTTCCATATTATGAAGCATTGTTAGAGCTTTTTTGCTTAAAAACAGAAATCTTGTGAAGTAATATTACATTTTAAATTAACAAAAGTTATTGTTACTGTGATGACATGATCCTTCAGAAATCATTATAATATGCTGATTTGGTGCTCAAGAAAATGTTATCAACAACAATCAAAAAACTAAATTACTTGTCTACTGAACTGATTCTGTAAATTGTTGATTTGAAAATAATAACTATATTGATAAAAAACAATCAATTAATAAAAAACACTTGCATAATTTTTTTACAGGATTCTTTGTTTAATAGGAAGTTCATTTGATTGAAATTTAAATATTTTTAATAAATGTCTTTATTTAGATTTAATACATTCTTGCTCAATAAAAGCATACATTACTTTAAATAAAATAAAAACTTACTGATCCCAAACAGTAGTGTGTTTAAAATATGACAATAATGGCTATACCTTTATTGTACTGAACTGTAATATTCACAAACCCATTTTGGAGATTTCAGTCTTTTACCATTAAATTAAAAAGCAGCACTGTATACTTGTCTGCCTTTCACCCACATGTTGCTATGATGGGCATCAAGTTAATTGACTAGCCTTAAAGAGACAAATAATTCATAATGATTTCATGAAGAGTGTAACACTCTATCTCTTGCATTTTCAAAACTTTGCTGTTTGTTGGAGATTTCCAGCATGTCAACTTCTGGCTCCATCAATGGTGTACTTGTGGGGCAAGGACCCCTTGTTTGTCTAAACAATGAAGAATTGGCGCTATGCAGAATGTGGTGGATCAATATTTTACAACGTCAATTGTGGCCGCTAATGCACAGAAACGGCACACTTCACCTTTAAGATGTGAATCAGGAAATGTACAGGATAAAAGGGGAAACATCCTTATCTTTGCCTGATTAAGAACCCGGGCCCCTGACCTTACTCACCACTTACATAACGCACAGACACTTCCCAACATCTGCAGCACAGGAGACAGAGAGACAGATGGGAAGGGAGGGGGGGATCCGAGGGTTTCTCACGCTCTCTGTGAGTTTTAAGTGTGAAAGCATATTTGCAGTAAAGGAATTGTGTGGAGCATGTGTCTGCCGTTATCACCGATCAATCACTCTGTGGTCACTGCCATTGACGGAGCCTCTGTGTGGGGCCTGGACAGGAGAGTACACACTAATTCACAAATTCAATTCAAAATTTGATGCAGGTTGTTGCTTTTGTTAGTCTTTTGTGTTCTGCTTAGGTGACATCATCTGACACACTTCTCCATTTCTGCTCTGAAACTGAGACGAGATTGAAGCAGTCCTCCAGATATGTTGTTTTCACGCCAAACGGGAGAATTTATTGCCCATTTTAGGGTCGGGAACAGTTTACTGAGGAGAACGGAGCCCAGCTTCCATTGTCTGCCGTCATCTGGTCAGGAAGGCTTCTGGGAGCTGATAAATGGAGAAATTCTGTAGCGAGGCAGTCCAGGGTGAAAGACTGACCGTAGGCTTCTCTCCATTACTCATCCTTTTATTTATTTATTTGTTCAGGGAATAAAGTGCTAAATTTATGACTTGTGCTTGCTCCGTAATCATAAGAGGAATTTGCAAGGCAGTAAAACGTTTCATTGTTCAAGTTGCCTCTCGCACTCTATACCCTAAAGTGAAACCAGTGTTCTTCTCATCGTAATTTTTTTTTCTGTATCGAGGATCATTGACAACTTAATTTGGTTCCTCAGATGGAAATGTGGAGGAAAACTCAAGCTGTAGAGCACATGTAACAAGGCATTCATCACTTTTAACACAAGCATTTTAAAAGTTTGATTTCACTTAGAATAAAGCAATAATTTGCTTTGTTAATAGAACTAACTGATCTAGATAATGCGATTGTAGTTTGGTTTTGTTAATTGTACATGTACACATTGATCGCTTGCTTCTGGAAAAAGTGGCACATGACATGTATATGAAGCGCTCAGTTGACAACATCTGGGGAATGTTGATTATCACAAACAAACAATAAACACAAACAAATAAATAAATAAAACTGACTAATATTTTGAAAAATTGAGGTTAGGGTGAGACACTTACAATGGAAGAGATTGGGGGCAATTTTAGAAGACTTCTAGATTTTTCTTTTAGAAGATTCTTCTAAAAACGCATATGAATTATTTAGTAAAAAAAAATGATAATTTAGCTCAAAAACGTTTAAAAAAAAAAAAAAATTTACAACCCCAAATCATAAAAAGTTGGGACAGTATGGAAAACGCAAATAAAAAAAGAAAGTAGTGATTTCTAAATTTACTTTGACTTGTATTTCATTGCAGACAATATGAACACAAAATATTTCATGTTTTGTCTGGTCAACTTCATGTCATTTGTAAATATACATCCTTTCCTGTCATTCAGACCTGCATTTACCACTTTGTAATGTTGCCATTCCTTTTCACAACACTTAAAAGACGTTTAGGGACTGAAGACACCAAGTGATGAAGTGTTTCAGGTGTAATTTTGTCCCATTCTTCCTGCAAACAAGTCTTAAGGTGGGCAACAGTACGGGGTCTTCGTTGTCGCATTTTGCGCTTCAAAATGCGCCACACATTCTCTATTGGAGACAGGTCGGGACTGCAGGCAGGCCAGTCAAGTACCCGTACCCTCTTCCTCGCAGCCAGGACTTTGTAATGTGTGCAGAATGTGGTTTTGCATTGTCTTGTTGAAATATGCATGGACGTCCCTGGAAAAGATGTCTTCTTGAAGGCAACATATTGTGCTCCAAAATCTCTATGTACTTTTCAGCATTAATGGTGCCATCACAGAAGTGCAAGTTACCTTTGCCAAGGGCACTATACCATGACAGACCCTGGCTTTTGGACTTGTTGCTGGTAACAGTCTGGATGATCCTTTTCTTCTTTGGTCCGGAGCACACGGCGTCCATTCCTTACCTGAAATACTGATTCATCTGACCCCACAGTACACGTTTCCACTGTGTGATGGTCCATCCCAGAGAGCCCAGAGAAGTCGACGGCGCTTCTGGACACTGTTAACATAGGGCTTCCTTTTGGCACACAGTTTTAACTGGCATTTGTGGATGTAACTACGTATTGTGGTACTTCAAAGGTTTGCCAAAGTAGTCCTGAGCCCATGTGGTGATATAGCTTATAGATGAATGACGATTCTTGATGCAGTGCCGCCTGAGGGATCGGAGATCACGGTTGTTCAGCTTAGGCTTGCGCCCTTGTCCTTTACGCACTGAAATTCCTCCAGATTCCTTGAATCTTTTAATTATGTTATGCACTGTTGAAGGTGAAATATCCAAATCTCTTCCTATCTTTCTTTGAGGAACATTGTTTTTAAACATTTCAATAATTTTCTCACGTATTTGTTGGCAAACTGGCGATCCTCGGCCCATCTTTGCTCCTAAAGGACTAGACATTTCTTTGAGTACCAAATCATAATTACAATCACCTGTTGACATCAACTGTTTCAAATCACATCATTATTTAACCAATTTACCTCATTACTAGCCCTAAATTGCTCCTGTCCCAACTTTTTTTGGAATGTGTTGCAGGTCTGAATGACAGGAAAGATGTATATTTACAAATGACATGAAGTTGACCAGACAAAACATGAAATATTTTGTGTTCATATTGTCTTGAATACAAGTCAAAGTAAATTTAGAAATCACTACTTTCTTTTTTTATTTGCGTTTTCCATACTGTCCCAACTTTTTCTGATTTGGGGTTGTAGCATTTTTTTATTATATTACAAAAAACTTTAACACATAATATTATTATACTACTGAAACAGTATTTTAACATTTACTGATTGGCACAAATCCTCAAAAGTTTGGGGTTGGTAAGATTTTTTAATGTTTTTGAAATAAGTCTCACCAAGGCTAAATTTATTTGATTTAAAAAGTTGCATGATCTTTCAGAAATCATTCTAATATTCTGAATTGGTGTTCAGGAAACATTTCTTTTTACTATTAATGTTGAAAACAGTTGTGCTACATAACATTTTTGTTATTACTTTTGTTTAATGTGGAAGTTTAATTTATTTCAAAAATATCATCAACATTATGCCAGAAATGCTGTCGATTGAGCTTGACTTGTACTAAATCCAGAATATTCCTTTCAAGCTTAATTTATTCAAGTTTGTGTTATGCATGTTTACATAAACAGACATATTTCTATAACTCGATTAGACCTGCACAAGTAAACATACCAAATGCTATAGAAGATATTTGACCTTCTGATTAGAAGATAATTCAAAATATAAAACATCAGGAAGAAGAAAACCAGCTGGAGGTGACCTTATTTGACAAGGAGCTTCGTGATGCATTGATTCTGAGGAGACTGCAGTCGTTCGCTGTCTTGCCCTCCAAGCGTTTGATGTGCATCTGTCTCTGTGTTCTTTGACTTGTATATTGTGCTTTTGCTTTATTTATTTTCAGGTAATTATTTCCAAGTCTTGCAGCAGACTGATTTGACACTTGCATGTAAAGTGCCATGTAGCTTTTCAGCCCCTTCTAGTTTCCTGTTAACACGCATTGACAGCACCGCAGCCGCCGCAGCACAAGATGGATGGGGGAGTCCGCATGTGACATCTTAAACATGTTACTTGTGAATGTCTGTTTATTTGAATTCTTGAGAGCCGTGATCACATTCAGAAGAATTCTCTCAGATTCCCTCTATAGGGGAGCAAGTACCGTGAAAAACTGAGAAACCACTGTGAAATGAAATGTAGTTTTATGTAGAACATTGGTTTATTTAAGTCAGACCTTTGGGTGTGGGTGTAATATGGCACTTTTATTTATTTTTATCGTGCCTAGTGGTAACTAATGAATTTGCTCTTTAAATGATGGAACATTGTGTTTTAAATTCCCCTTGTGCAATTGTCACACATTATTATTAAAATAAGCATAAGCATGTGATCTTACGGAGTAAATTACATTCACTTTTGTTTTGGCTGCCTTAATGCCTTCTATTCTTTTATTCTGCATTGGTTATAGATCTAGAGAGAAGTTTAAGTGAAGGCAAATGCAGTTAGACTGAATCCCAGTCATATGACAAGCACAAATAATATGAGTGCTGGTGAGTGTATTGTTTACACATTAAATTGTACACCTCATTTACATGGTTGTTGTAAAGCATGCTGAGATAACGGTCCGTGCTGTCCATTACTACGGAAAATAATTCTGAATCGTTCCTAACTTTGAAAAAACAAACAGTGGGAGTCTATGTGCAAAGCATTACATGTACATACAGAGTGTTTTAAACATTGTACATTTTAATATGAGAATATAACATGTTCAAAGTTTGCAGTCCAATTTTCTCCTGTCATGATCATGTAACTGTGAACCCTGTAACTTTTGCAGAAAGAAACCAGAAAGGAATTAAACTGGTAACACAAAACCACACAGTATTATGCCTAGAATTGTAGTCCCACCACTACAATTGATTTTGACTATTTTACAGCTCAAATAACACATTTCACAACACTTCAACAAAATACAAGTCTTACATTTCTGCTTTTAAACACTCTGTAGTGCATTTCCTCATACACTTCCACTGTAAGACCAATATTATAAACGTGATTTATAGTGAATATTCATGAATATTTAATTTAAGAAATGCACTACAAGGAATAATATTCAAAGAGTATAAGTGATTTTGTTCACACTTTATTTTAAGGTGCAATTCTCACTATTAACAAACTATTATCTACAACTTTTGCCTCAATAAACTCCTAATTTTCTGCTTTTTAATAGTAAGGTAGTTGTTAAGTTTAGGTATTGGGTAGGATTAGGGATGTAGAATATGGTGATGCAGAATGTGCGTTATAAGTACTAATACACAGCCAATATGCTAGTAAAATGCATGCTAAATAAGCAACAACAAAAAAAAAGGAACTAAATAATAATAATTCATGACCTCTTGTTTCATGGCAAACAAATGCAAACACACACACAAAAAAAAAAAACACATTCCTGGAGTAAATGTACTGTAGACCAGGTAGGGCGGTGACTTATTCCGTTTGGTACATAATTTAATAAGGCATAAACCAAATGGATGAGCTGCAATAAAGCGGGTGTTTACTTTCCCCACTGCAAGACAGTAATCCAATACAGCAGATCAGTGGAATTTAAGAGCTGGATTGTGCCAGTGGAGGGATATGCTTTCCTGTGGTGTAACCTAGTGACTCACAACATAGACTGTGCTTGTTTATATACAATTTGCATCAGAAATTTAGCAGGAATGTCAAAAACTTAAGGCTGATTCACACTGCTCACAGAAGGCCAACATTCCAAACAATACGAGGAACATATCTATCATTTTCAGAGGTGCCAAATAGCCATTTGTCCCATAGCAACTTCCACCACACACTTTCTTTTCACATTTCATTTTTATGCTTACATTCATGAAGATGTCATGTCAGTGTTTGATGTTTGCTGGACAAATGACCCTTCGCAAAGACCCGCCCACTTTGTTACTGTTGCTAGGTCCGACAAACCATGACACTAGCATGCCACACATGGTTTCACACAGTGAAAAATACATCGCGAAGCAAAGAGGAAACTGACAATGCACTGACAGATAACACAGAGCAAGTTACTTTTGGTATGAAACAAAGTCAAATTTTGTCATTTTGTAAGAACTCCAAACAATAAATACCATTTTATGGCTCTTTAATGTGTCGTGACAGATCACTGTAGCGCCTCAGTTCAAGCGGCAAGTGAACCAATCATCTCTTTCTCTTCACTAGTTATAGTGTGAAATAAACATGAATGAACATCAGAAGTTAGCTTATTTCAACTGCAGAAAGATGTCAATACACACCATTTTAATGTTCAAGTTCATCGATGTTAATCTCCTGTCTGGTTTGTTTGTCGGACAAAAATTTCATATTCGGTGCTATGATTGGTCAGATTGCCTGTCAATCAAACTCCCTGCCGAAGGGTCAATTATATCAGTCTGACTGCTCAATCATTCCATGATACGACAAACACCGCTTGAACATGTTCTTTCAGGGAAAGAATAGAGTAATTGAAAAGCTTTCCCTATTGTAATTTGCAAAAGAAAATATGCCACTTTTCAGCCAATCACATTAATTTGTACAGCAATTACATTTATTTATTGTGGTTCTTGTGTGTCTTGTGACCAAACAAACAGTTATAAATGGCCGGGGCAGCATAAACTACTCCTAAGATGAAAGTGTTCCTTTAGAAACAGTTTAAAAATGCAAAAACATTTCAAGGTGCAAGGTTTTAAAAAAAGGTCTGATAATTACATCAAACCTACTATTTGTCTTATGTAAATTTGTGAACTGAAGACTTTCCAGTGATATTGATAACTTAAAGGGATAGTTATAGCAATTCTGTCATCATTACCTCTCCCTTATGTTGTTCCAAAACTGTATGACTTTTGCATGACACATATTTTGAGAAATGTCTCAGTGTTTTGATTTATTAATCCACACAATGGAAGCCTATGGGCTTCAATGTAGTTTTTTCCCACCGTTGTTTAAAATGTTTTGTTTTGTGTTCTGAAGAAGAAATAAATGCATACAAGATTGGAATGACATGACTAAATAATGACAGAATTTTAATTTTTGGGTGAACTATCACTGTTTGTTGAGAGTTAATTTATCTACTGGCCATTGCAATATTGACATTTGGAGCATGCTTTATAAATGCTTTCAAGGGTTTCTAACTGTTTGAACTGTATTTGATTCATCACTCAGGAAATGTGGTAGGTAAGTGCCTTGAGGTGTTCAAGTGATTGATCAGCTCTGCTAGTTTCACTGTTCACACTCTTAAACTCTGAAGAAAAGACAGCAGAGGCAGTTCGTCTGCAGGGGTATATGAGACAGTCGCTTCTGTCTGTGAACCCAGGTCTCACACAGTCACATCGCAGATCAAGTCCCCCTCCAGGCAAGGTCACAGCTTTGTATCTGCATTCAGTTCTGGCCAACCACGACTAAAGATTTAGTTACTGTAAATGGGAAACAGAGCAGAATGGAACAAAAATAAAGCGAGTCCACCCCTAACACCCCAGGCATCTAGTACAGGAAGACTTAAGTAATCATGCCCAGGGTTTTGTCCCCATTTCCACACACCTATGGACTGATTTTATCTGCTTGCAATTAACAGAGCTTGTCGTTTGTATTGCAGTTGTATTCCTTTCTTCTTTCTAGTTTCCTGGGCACTTGTTTTATGCGAACTGGCAACGTGTGTGAAAAGGGTATTTTCCACTCAGGCCTCCTTTGACGTCTAAACTCCCAGATCTCACTACTTTGGAAAAGAGCTCTTGCAGATTCTGAACAAAGCATGTGCTAAACAGCCCGAGTTGGTGTGTAAAAATTCCTCGCGTAATGTCAACAAACCCCCGCATAACAAGATCTCACCTCACCGACGTTATCACACCGGCTGATTTGCTTATACTTGTGAGGAGAAATGACAGTATGCTTGTGTAATTTTGCTGGCAGAACAGAATGAGTATGTTTAAAAATTCCACTTTTTAATGCGTAAACGAAAAGCCCCGAATAACGTCAGCATTACATATGTTAAAGCATATTTCAAATCCTTTCTCTACGGATTGGGAAATGACACCACTGGGGCACGTTATAGGTTAATATGGGAAAGTGAGGTTGGTTATAAATGGTGAATATTATTCCCAAGAGCCTTAATGGCTCTTAAGACCTTTCCTCATGACCCTGCTCGGAGAAAAAAACAAACCGTGAGCGTTTCCCAACTCCATTCCGACCCCACATCCAGCCCCCTACACAAACACCAGACATGTGCTTTCTCCTAACACTTCCATGAATCTTTGAACCTATTGTATATTCAAATCACAGTTCTAAATCTCCATTATTTATAGAAAAAATGCTTAAATTATGATTGATAGTGCATTTTTTTTTTTACATTTTGAGAGATCGGTTTCACTCTCATTTCTCTTCCAGCTCATTTTCCGTAACTTATAAACCAAGCACACATTGCAAGACCTGTCAGGCTTTAATTTTTTAAGTCTGCAACTAGTTTGCGACAAAAAGCCCCAGATTGTAGCCAAATTGCCTGTGACGTATTTTCTTCTAATATGTGCACTTTTGACATGCTGCAACTAGTCACAAACGCTACTGTCTACTTTTTCCACAGAAGAAAGAACATCATACAGGTTTGTAATGACATGAGAGTGATTAAATGATGACAGAATTGTAGTGTTTGGGTGAACTCTCCCTTTATGTCCCAAATAGAGAATGAATTTCAAATCATAACTACAATTGAGAAGGATGACCTTTTAATTCAGGGCTTTTCACGTTTTGATACCAAGGATGAAAAAATTATGCATTCCTTCCTAAAATATAAAGTCTGCTAAACTGCAAAATATTATTTTAAGTTGTAAATAAAAGAAAGATTTTTCAAAGTACATTTTTACATAAAAATAAATTGTTTCCAAAATTTTTTAGTTTTTAATGTTTTGAAAGAATTTTTTCAGTGTTATGAATCATATATTTGATGACATTTATGATCCATTATGTTTTGTGTGTAAAATATTAAGCATGACATGAAGAAAACAAAAATAAATTTCCCAAATTATATAATTGACATTTATATATTTTTATGTTATATTTCTGTTAAATAGTTCAATCTTTAGAAATCAGAAAGAAACTAATAATATCAAATTATGTTCTTTAAAATTATTGCATTAAACCTATACCATTGGCTTTTATATATAGTTTTAATGTATTGCAATTAAATAATTCAATCTTTTTCTGTTTCCAATCAAATCTTTTCATGTGACAACACTGAAGAAATTACACTTTGCTACAATGTACAGTAGTGAGTGTACAGCTTGTATAACAGTGTAAATTTGCTGTCCCCTCAAAATAACTCAACACACAGCCATTAATGTATAAACCGCTGGCCACAAAAGTGAGTACACCCCTAAGTGAAAATGTCCAAATTGGGCCCAATTAGCCATTTTCTCTCCCCGGTGTCATGTGACTCGTTAGTATTACAAGGTCTCATGTTTGAATGGGGAGCAGGTGTGTTAAATTTGGTGTTATTGCTCTCACTCTCTCATACTGGTCACTGGAAGTTCAACATGGCACCTCATGGCAGAAAACAAGGATCTGAAAAAAAGAATTGTTGCTCTACATAAAGATGGCATAGGCTATAAGAAGATTGCCAAGACCTTGAAACTGAGCTGCAGCACGGTGGCCAAGACCATACAGCAGTTTAACAGGACAGGTTCCACTCAGAACAGGCCATGGTCGACCAAAGAAGTTGAGTGCACGTGCTCAGCGTCATATCCAGAGGTTGTGTTTGGGAAATAGACGTATAAGTGCTGCCAACATTGCTGCAGAGGTTGAAGGGGTGGGGGGTCAGCCTGTCAGTGTTCAGACCATACGCCGCACACTGCATTAAATTGGTCTGCATGGCTATCGTCCCAGAAGGAATCCTCTTCTAAAGATGATGCACAAGAAAGCCCGCAAACAGTTTGCTGAAGACAAGCAGACTAAGGACATGGATTACTGGAACCATGTCCTGTGATCTGATGAGACCAAGATAAACTTATTTGGTTCAGATGGTGTCAAGCATGTGTGGCGGCAACCAGGTGAGGAGTACAAAGACAAGTGTGTCTTGCCTACAGTCAAGCATGGTGGTGGGAGTGTCATGGTCTGGGGCTGCATGAGTGCTGCCGGCACTGGGGAGCTACAGTTCATTGAGGGAACCATGAATCCCAACATGTACTGTGACATACTGAAGCAGAGCATGATCCCCTCCCTTCGGAGACTGGGCGGCAGGGCAGTATTCCAACATGATAACGACCCCAAACACACCTCCAAGACGCTGAGGGTAAAGGTGATGTACTGGCCAAGCATGTCTCCAGACCTAAACCCTATTGAACATCTGTGGGGCATCCTCAAACGGAAGGTGGAGGAGCGCAAGGTCTCTAACATCCACCAGCTCCGTGATGTCATCATGGAGGAGTGGAAGAGGTCTCCAGTGGCAACCTGTGAAGCTCTGGTGAACTCCATGCCCAAGAGGGTTAAGGCAGTGCTGGAAAATAATGGTGGCCACACAAAATATTGACACTTGGGCCCAATTTGGACATTTTCAATTAGGGGTGTGCTCACTTTTGTGGCCAGCAGTTTATACATTAATGGCTGTGTGTTGAGTTATTTTGAGGGGACAGCAAATTTACACTGTTATACAAGCTGTACACTCACTACTTCACATTGTAGCAAAGTGTCATTTCTTCAGTGTTGTCACATGAAAAGATATAATAAAATATTTACAAAAATGTGAGGGGTGTACTCACTTCTGTGAGATACTGTGTATTTATATATATATATATATTAGTGCTGTCAAAGTTAACGCGTTAATAACGCGTTAACGCAAACTCATTTTAACGGCACTAATTTTTTTAACGCGCGATTAACGCAGCGCGTATTTTCTGTTTGACCCGTGGCCCAACCCCTTGTTGGAGAAATGGAGATGCAGTGTTGACAACTTAGCAACATTGCAGACCCCTTTAGCGACTTTTTTCCCTTCAAAAAAGCGCGCAAACCTAGTTTCTGAGAATCACAGATACTGCCGCGCCAGCGCAAGGTCTTGCTCTCCCAGCGCGCGCGCACACACCTCTCTCTCTCTGCGTCTGCTCTGTTCAGCGCCCGCGCACCTCTCTCTCTCTCTCTTTCTCTCTCTCTCTCTCTCTGCGTCTGCTCTGTTCAGCGCCCGCGCACCTCTCTCTCTCTCTCTCTCTCTCTCTCTCTCTCTCTGCGTCTGCTCTGTTCAGCGCGCACACACACTCTCTCTCTCTCTCTCTCTCTCTCTCTCTCTCTCTCTCTCTCTCTCTCTCTCTCTGCGTCTGCTCAGCGCGCGGCAGAGAGAGGAGCAGCGCTTTAATTCAGTTAAACACAGATATTATGTTGCTTCTCTAATTTTACATGCAAGTATAGCCGAAATCACAGCACAGCTATTGTCTTTATCTTATGTGTATTTGATTTCATCAGACGACGGTGCGATTATCATGATTTTTTTGTGCAGATTAACATCTTGGAAGGGAGAGCTGGTTATGTACTCTAGTCTTAATGGGTCGCGTTTCAGTCACTATTTCATATTCATTCCGTTGTCTGACAACAGAAACAGTAAAATATACCAATGAAAACAGTTTTATTGAGAATTTAGCTTCATCAAAATACAGTATGTGGGCACAGAGAGGGAAACAAATGTAATAATAAATAATAAATGTACATTTTGCATTTTCAGAAGAAGAGCTGCCCTGTGTGCAAAAATGTAAACAGGTTTGTGTCAGTAAATTGTTCAGTGCAAAGAAAGAAGTAATGGGAACCTGGAATTTATTTTTTCATGTGTCTAATAGACATGAACAAGTTCTTTGAAAAACATCTATGACCTTTGAAACATGTCTACTCTTCATGCTTTATGTTGACTATGGTTTCAATAATAATAAACATACACTATATTGCCAAAAGTATTGAGTCGCCCCTTTCTAATGAACAGGTTTGACTACTTTAGTAATTTCTATGAGTACAAATCTTAATGTTAAAGCATATAATGATATTCTAGGAAATTGTGTGCTTCTAATATTATAGCAACAGTTTGGACAGGACCCTTTTCTATTCTAACATGACAATGTCTCTGTGTATAAGGCATGGTTCAAAAAGAAAATGATTGATTCAGTCAGTGTGGAAGAACTTGACTGGTCTGCATAAAACCAAGTCCTAATCCCAGTTTAACACCTCTGGTGTGACTGTAAATGCAGACCTTGAGCCAAAAACTCATCACCAAACACCAATGACTTGTACATACACTATATAGACAAAAGTATTGGCACCCCCTTCTTTAGAACAGAAAAATGCACTTCCAAATCTGTGGCAACAACGATGGGAACATAATTCATGTATTTAAAAATTGTATTTCCATCTCTGTTGCAACAGTTTTGGAAGTGTCTAACATGACTGAACCCATATGTACAAGTCATTGGTGTTTGGTGATGAGTTTTTGGCTCAAGGTCTGCATTTACAGTCACACCAGAGGTGTTAAACTGGGATTAGGACTTGGTTTTATGCAGACCAGTCAAGTTCTTCCACACTGACTGAATCAATCATTTCTTTTTGAACCTTGTCTTATACACAGAGACATTGTCATGTTAGAAGAGAAAAGAGTCCAAACTGTTGCTATAATATTAGAAGCACACAATTTCCTAGAATATCATTATATGCTTTAATGTTAAGATTTGTACTCATAGAAATTACTAAAGTAGTCAAACCTGTTCATTAGAAGGGGGTGACCCAATACTTTTGGCAATATAGTGTACATTTGCATAAAGCATCCATATTTGTCCATGCCCATGTTGATTAGAGTATTAAAAATTTGAAAAGTATTGATTTAAGGTACATTTAGAACAAATAAAAATGTGCGATTAATTGCGATTAATCGCGAGTTAACTCATGACAATCATGTGATTAATCGTGATTAAAAAATAATAATAATCGATTGACAGCCCTAATATATATATATATATATTGTGCTCAACATTCAATCAGTATCTTTTGACATTTAACATCTTGAAAAATCTCTTAAAGTCTTTCTTTTTTCTTTTTTTTTTTTTATTAAAAATGTTCACACGTCTCATCCCTGGAGTCCTTTTTTAAAAAAACTGGTTTAATTGGCCTTATCTCAAAATGTCATTAAACACACAGGGTTACAAGCTTTGGTAGAATGTGCTTGGCCTTAACGTATCTGGCCTATCCCAGCATCCCTCAACATGCCCGGTTTGCTCATCACAGAACACGCTCTGGGTCAAATCCTGTAAATTACGTGTCACAATCGTTCGTGCAGATGTGGCTTCTGTCTGTTACTGATTTCCCTGTCTATTTCTCTTTTGCCTTTCGTTGTTTACAGTGACACATAAAGCGTCATCAGGGTGATTACATCTGACAGCGCTCCAATACACACACACACCGGCCAGCCAATCACACGGACACAAAAACATATCATCTCATTCATCTTCATGCCACGCAGCACACATTTCGATTACACAAAGAGGAAAAGAATACTGTTTTAGTTTTTTGCCGCTGACAGTTTTCATAAATAGTATCAAGTCTACCGTCAGTCCAAGCAAAGCATTGCAAACATGAAAGCGTTCAATCAATTTCAAACAGACTGTTTGAAAATCGACTTTGTAACATTTGTTTCTATAAACACTTGTGCATTTAGGTTATAAATCTTAATCCGCACGTGGGCGGTTTTACCGCACAAGACACCCGTGTCTAAACACCTTTGTCTCAGCTTCTGAAAAATAGCTTAGGAAGTTTGAGTAACTGTAGTCCCCTCTCCCTGAGGATGTGACTGTGAATGACGCTGTGCAGGGCTGGTCAATATGGGCAAAAAAATTATCACAATATTTGTTTCCATATCATACAATATCAATATTTATCACAATATTAATTTACCATTAATGGGGACAGACATGCTTTCCACATTTTTAATGAATATGTATTGGTTTTTAACAGTAAATAAAAAATAACAGTGAAAATAAAATGAAAAAAAATGCAATGATGGGATAGACAGCAGTTAACAAAACAGATAAAACAGGAGAACAGAACAGTCAGATATGAAAAAAAATAAGGAAAAGATAAATAAAGTAATAATTACATTATGTATACATATATAGATGGCCTACCGCATGTTTATTAGACCTTATTAGAGAATGAATGTAAACATAACTTCTCATTCACAATTAAACTAAAAGTGTAAGATACTTTTTAATTTAGGGCCCATGAAATTCATTTTATTTGCCCATAAATTCCATGGTTTCCATTTTATTTTTTTCTGGGTTCTGTGTTTTATACAAATTTATCATCAAAAATAATGCTTAATGAAATGAATAAATACAACTTCAATCAATTCTTATTAATTCAATCAAATTTTTAAAAATGTAATCAAATGAAAGCATAATTAATTTACAACAAAACATTGCATATTTTATTATTTATTTATGTTGCAAGATGTTGCACAAAAAAAACTATACATTTTAAAAATGGATAAAAATTATCTTAAGTGATATTCTTAAATAATAATAATAATTGTTATTATAATTATAATAATAATAATTATTATTATTATTATTACTTTGTGGAGGAGAATTTTAGTATACAATTATCATATAAGTCTGTCATAATTTCTTCACGTTAAACCGAAATTTTATTTAGGTGGTTTGCTCTGAAGATCCTTAAGTTTCAGAGTGTATTTGATGGTATAGTTTTTGTCAAATGAAATGTTCAAAAACTTGTAAATTGACTCCTAGAACGGATGTGTTCATGTCCTCATATGACAGCAGACACTGAAAACTCTGCGAGTGTTACATGCGTTTGAGTTTGTGTAGTAGACGAAACTACGTCACTCATTTATACAGAGACACACAGAACATGCAGACTTATAGTGACATGCACTGACTGGCTGTTGCTGCATTCATTTCTACTGTGTGATAGGCTCTTAGATTAATCATCATCGAGTAAAAATGTCCAGAACTTATCATCGTTATCAAAATAAGTTTTATTGTCATCTTGAAATGGTATATTTATCGCCCAAACCTAGTGCTGCGAATGTAAAACCTGTCATTATTAAGCTTTTTTTCTCTTGAGCCTTGACCTGTAGCCATATGGTATATAATC